>PVJD01006385.1:0-99286 GCA_004026545.1 Mormoops blainvillei | reverse complement strand
CGGCCCCTCCTCTGTCTGCAAAACCAGCAATGACAGCTCAGGTCCTTCTTACATCACACCTCTCTGACCCTTCTCCCACCATCATATCTCTCCCTCTGACCACAGCCAGAAAAGGTTCTCTGGTTTTATTGACTCACTGATTAGGTTGGGCCCACCTGCATAATGCAGGATACTCTCCTTATCTCAAGGTCCATAACCTCAAGCACATCTGCCCAGTCCCATATGCCACATACAGTAACATATGCACAGATCCTGCGGACTGGGGCATGTGCAACATGGGGGGTTCATTACTCTGCTTGCTACACGGTGCATCAGTTTACTCACTGACGTCTGGGACCAGCAAGATTAAAAAGGATAAGCTGTAGCCAAATCATAAAAGACTTTACACGCTGGGTTAAGGAGTGCCCGATTTATCCTGTGGGGGACCAAGAGCCGCCGAAGGTTTTAAACTGAGGGTTGTTTCCCTCTTAGAGATCTCCTTATCTTTACTTGACTGATCATAAGAATTAATGGAGAGGGGTGCTTGTTACTCAGATTCACACACAGCTTTGGAGATTCTGATTTAATATCCAGGGCGAGCATGTGGGAACATTGTTTTGACCAGTCAGCTGGTGATACACCACTGGAGAAGTTGGTTGCGAGTATGGCAGGACTAGAGGTAGGGAGACTGGTGAGGAGGCTGTGCCATCAGTCCTGGTAAGAAGTAATAAATGTGTAACTAAGGTAGCCAACAGCACTGCCGATAGAGACAAGTGGGGGAATTTTAGCAATATTTAACAGGAAAACTTGGCAAACCTATTGGCGATCTATTGGCTGCTACCCTGGGGAGTAGAAAATGCATGTTTTAGAATCAGACAAATGGGGGCTCAAACCCTAACCCCACTGTGGACTTTGCTGAAATAATGTTTCTGAACCTCAGGATCTTTGACTATTAAATGAATATAACCATGTGAATTTCTGTAAGTTTTTTTTTTAAGATTTTGTTTATTTTATTTTTAGAGAGAGGGGAAAGGAGGGAGAAAGAGAAGGAGAGAAATATCAATGTGTGAGAGATACATGATTGGTTGCCTCTCGCATGCCTCCAACCAGGGACTGGGCCCGCAACCCAGGCATGTGCCCTGACTGGGAATCACACCAGCGACCTTTCAGTTCTCAGGCTGGCGCTGAATCTACTGAACCACACCAGCCAGGGTGAATTTTGTAGGATTAATAAGCATTAGAAACAATGTATATAATAGACACTCAAAAGTGGCCGCAACTGTCACTATTGTAATGGTGGTAGATGGTGTCATTGTATAGGCGTAAAGGCACATGGTAGGAGCCAGGGCAAAAAGCAGAAGGCGGATGGCTCCTAAAATTTTGAACTTGGAAGGCAAATGGGTGGAAGGGTCATTCCCCCAGATCTAAAATATGGGAAGAGAAGCAAGCTGGGAATGAAAGGCGATGAGTTTCAATTTTGAACAAGTTGAGGTGGAGATGAGGGTGGGACTCCTGGGTGGAGTTTCCAGAAAGCAGGAAGATACACAGGTTTGGAGTCAGAAAATGACAAAAAATCTGGTAGAAACTTTAGCAGCTTTTCCATGAATCTGAAATCTTTTAAAAGACGTCTGCACATGAGATACAAAACTGTAGGCATCAAATCAACTAGTAATTTATTAAAGCCTTTTTACTGCTTAAATTACTTAAGTGTATTGTAATAATGCAAAAGCAATTACAATATTTCTGTTTGAGCAATAATGTTCTGACAACTGAATGGCCTACCAACAAAACCATGAGGTCTGAAACACTCATTTTGAGCCCTGACCTGTGTGGCTCAGTTGGTTGGAACATTGTCCCATAACCAAAAGGTTGCCAGTTTGATTCCCGGTCAGAGAACATACCTAGGTTGTGGGTTCGGATCCTTGGTTTGGGCGCATATGACTCCCCAGTACGGGTGTGTATGGAAAGCAACCAATATATGTTTCTCTCTCACATTGATATTTGTCTCTCCCTTCCTCTCTCCATAAAAAACAATGAAGAAATATCCTTGGGTATGGATTAAAAAAAAACAACCCTAAACATTCATTTCAAGCCCTCATAGAGCTGTTTGGTTTATTCTGTTCCTGGAAGCAGGTCTTGAGGAGACAGGCTGGGCTGTAATTCCTCTGGGATGGTTGGCAGAAGTCCAAGTGCAAGTCTCTGCTTCCTGCTCTACCACTTCATTCATTTTCTTGTTTTATTAACCCAAGACTGGACCTTCCTCCTAAAAGTGTAAGCAAATGCAGGTCCGGCTGACTGCCGCTATGAAAGCCAACATTTGAGAGGCAGGTGCTGATGTATAGTGGTTTATTTTCAGATACCAGCCACCTGGAAGATGGGGGACTCATGTCACAAAGCCCATCTCCACCTCTCAGTGCAGGCAGAGTTTTTTTTATAAGGAGGGAGAGGGGAACAGAACAAAGAGAACAAGGGAGGGTGTTGGAAAGTTCTCTACCTGCAGACGAGCACAGTCCATTCGGAGAAGGCAAGTCACGGGCTAGTGTGTGTCATCCTGGCTTAGTCAGCCTGGATCTGTGTCATCCTGGCTTCACCTCACCCTGGGTCCGCGGATGAAGGTCAGCAAATCTCCCAAAACTGGGATGCTTGGAGGTCAGAGTCTGTATCTTTTGAAGTTAGTTCCTCGGATTCTTATACAAACATGCTGTTCATCTACAGGCTACATATTAGTCAGAGTCAGCAGTTACAGAAAAATGTGAAAAGTATGGTGGGGTGGGTTACAATTTCCCACCATTACAATTTTCCTCTGTTACAAAAGCACCCCCTGCACTGTCAGTGTCCCCTCTTTGGGGTCTGCTGGTGTGGCTGTTCTTCACAGAGAGCTCTACAGTGTCCTCTTCCTTCTGTCTGTGGGTTCTTGGACCTGGGAAGGGGCTGGTATAGTATTTCTCCCTGACACGTGCTGACTTAAGGGTGAAACAAGGGGTCCCCTGTGTCTGGGAGCACTGAGTCTCCCAGATACGCTGATTCTTGAGACTCGTCTTTCATATCCAGGTCCCTCCTTTCGTGCTCAAAGCTCCTGCTGTCTGTGAATTAGGACCCCCTAACAGATGGCATCACCTGCTCCCCTTCCCACCCCTGCAGCCCACCACCGGAAGAGCGCAGACTGGGGGGCTGGATTTCTAGGGAACAGTCCCTGCCCTCCTGCCTTTCATCTGGGTCACCTGGAATGAGACACTTAACCTCTGTACAGCAAGTTATGCTCTTTCCATGTTTTCATTTTGTTATTTTAGATATAAATCCCTTGTTCAAATGAAACCTAAAGGGGAAGCCCAGAGTGAATCATAGGTAAAGTGCTCCAGGGAAGCAGGGATGGTAGTTCAAGGGCCTGTGCACCCCGGCTGAGCAGAGGCCCCGAGGCAGCCCTGGGCATCGTTGCAGAGCGTGCCGTGAAAGATTCCTTCGTGCTCTCATGGCCTTCGCTTCTGAGATTTGCTCATTACGTCTCCGCCCTGAAACCCATCGGTGGCTTTCCAATGGCCCAGAGACCATGTCTGAACTCATTAGTCTCTCATTGAAAGCTCTTCACAGCCTGACTCACACTGGGCCTTTCTGACTTTCATTTCTATTATACCCCTCATGGCAACCGCCTGGTCTAACGACTATCTCTAAATCATCCTTTATATTTCCCTATCTTTGCACTCAACTCCTCTCCCTGTTACACAGCCTGGGTTAGTTTTCCATTTCTGGTTTAACAAGTTACCATAAACTTAGTTGCTTGAAAATATGAATTTATTATCTCACAGTTCTGGAGGTCAGAAGTCCAACATAGTTCTCCCAGGGCTAAAATATAGGTGTTGACAAGGGTTACTTCCTCTCCAAGAGGCTGCAGCAGAAAAGGTGTTTCCTTGCTTTTTCTAGCTCTTCAGGTCGGTTCCTTCCTCCATCTTCAAACAGCAATGTCACACATCTCTGCGCCTTCCTTCTGTCGTCACATCTCCCTCTCCCTCTTCACCCTCCTCCTCTGTCCCCCTCGTCCACTTTCAAGTATCCTTGTGAATACATGAAGCCCACCCAGAAAATCCAGGGTCATCTCCCCACTTAAAATCCTTAGTTTAATCATGATGTAGAAGCATCCAACATCATCATAGGTTCCAGGGATTAGGACAGGTTTGGGGGCCATTATTCTGCCCACCACCTGGCCCAATCCCCATTCACACAAGCCGTGCGTATGAGTGGCAGACTTTACTGAAGGGTGGGGAAGATTGCTGGGGGTGGGGTGGGGAAGGGTGCTTTATTGCAGCCATGCAAACTCCTTCACAGTGACTCTCAGAGATCATCCTTTTGGCCGTTCTGCTACCGGACAGGCGCCCGGCTCTGAGCAGGTCTGTCTGCCCGGGGCCAGCTGTAGTGTGTGGGTTTTTGACTTCAGGTAGGAAAGATTTCACAACACGAGTCCTGTAAAACTGGGGACAATGAAATGAGGGCTTAGCACAGAGGACACAACGGGGCTGGGCTGCCTTAGGTCACTGGGAAGCCAGAGAAAAGGGGGCCTGGGGACAGTTCAGGGGATCAGCCTGGGACAAGTTGCGGGGTGCCCATTGCCTTAGAATTTAGGAGACGCATGTCTGTGAGGAAAGGAGTCTTGGGGGAGGGGAGAAAGGAAAGGGAACGGTAACAGGGAGAGCCCTCAAGGCTTTTATCTCTTGCAGGCGGGAATTTAGGGGAGGTCTCAGGGGAAGGTTTCGGTAGAATAGTCGGCAGTTCTCCAGGTGTGCCCCTCAGGCTCCTGGTCTCCGCTGATTGGCCAGTGGCAGGGCAGAGGGTCTTTAGTCTTTGTAGTTGGCCCTGGCATCACCTGCAAGGCTTTGCTGCTTTTCTGGGCCTGGAGCTGAAACACAGCTGAGGCCTAGGTGTTCTCTCCAGGGAGGAAAGGCCAGGGCAGGGAAGGCTGCCCTGGGGGCGAGGTCCTTGTTTGCCCAGTTTTGCGCTGCCAGGCGCTCAGGGCCTTCCACCCTGGTGGCCATCTGCACCTGGCTGTAAATTGCTTGGCAAGTTTATTCAGCTGTCTCAGTTTTTCTATACGACTTGCCAAGGAACTTTCCTAGCTTCTCACTATCCTGTCTCACCATCCTGAGGGTGGCCCCCTGGCCATTCCACTACACATGGCATCCCAGCCTGTCCTCCTCTGACTCCTCCCCCATGGCTTGGCACGAGAACTCCCGGTTCTTCTCACTGTTTTGCAAAACAAACATTCCCCAGCCCTGCTTCCATAAAAGGGCACTCTGATAAAAACGGCCTTCGCCGAACAAGAGCCACCCTCCTTGGACTATGATCATGTTTGTAAACCCCGGTTTGTGCCTCCACTGTGGTCACGTGACAGCATGTCGACTCGTCCACGGACATGGGGCTGCTACCCACCTCAGAGCCATGTCTGTGCACTTGCTCTTCCCTAGACGAAGACAACGCAGAAATATGTCTCAGGAATCACTGCTGGCTGAACAAAATGGCAGGAATTGAAGTCGATGCTTTTCCTTCCCAATATCTAAAAGAAGAGACTGATGCTCAAATGAGTGATGAATGTAAACAAAAGTGTGGCATTTTAAGAGATTAGTTAAAAGCTGTAAGCTGCATTGCTCTATGTCAGTCAGGCGCTGAAGCTCTCTAGGCCGTTAGGCCCTGAGTCCGGAGACTGTGCTTCAGTCACTGTCATGCGAATAAAGTGATACTATACCAGCACCCTCGTATAGCATCTGCGCATCACGGATCCTTAATACATTTTGGTTGATGTAATTAATAGGTGCACTATAAAAATCGATTATTTATAAATATTTATATATCATAATGTGGTCCCCTCACAAACGTAGTCCTTTCTTTTCTAACTCAGCAGGGAGGTTGCCCCGTTCTGCTTATGATCTGGCATATTTGAGGATGGACTGTGTTTCCTGTCGTCAGGTAAGAATTGGTGTTCAGGGAGTTGACTAATGCAACAGACAAAAACCCTCCACAGGGGATGGAACAATGGCATAATGGAAGAAGTGTTTTAAAGTCACACATTGGCATTCACATATGTGCAAAACAAGCTTTCAAACTGTGAACCAACAGGGTTTACAGCAGACTATTAATCTTCATTCTGTTCCCCAGTGATGTTTATTCTCAAGAGTGAGTCAGTCACAGACATAAGCTACAAAAAGCAGCAATCTGCAACACCCCGAGAAACACAGGGGAGACCACTGAAAATTAATTCTCAGTCTTGTAATTAAGTATAACATTTTATATTTTGTTTCACATGGTTGAGAAATACAGCCCTTTTCCCACGTACAGTTTGTCAACAAAATTTTAGGCTTTTCTTTATACAGTGGGGACTGCAGGACAAGCCTTCAGTGGGAGTGTGAGGGTGTCATGTGCATTTTCCAGGAAAGCGTGTAGCGATCAGGGGGCCCTGCTCATTGCGGGTGTATGGAGAACAGCAAAGCTTTCGCTTCTAAGAGTGCAGCTAAGTCATCACTGTCTGTGCCGACAGAAAAAGGGTAAAGCATGGCTAAATCTCCCAACTTCCTAAAATAAATCAGTTTTATACCTTTATCACTTATGTCCACCCAAAGCAAAATATGAGGTCTGTCCAGAAGCTATCCAGCCAACTAATATGAAAAATAGAGACATTTATTGAAGAGGATACAAGATAAAAGGAACATTGTACATAGGACAATGACGCCTCAGTCCCCTTCAAAGTAGTCACCTTGGGACCTCACACAGTTCTCCCAATTGCCATCAGCTGCCCTGTTGTATTTTCCTGAATCTCATCAATGGTCTGAAAACTCTTCCCTTTCAAAGGTGATTTTAGTTTTGGGAAAAGCCAGAAGTCACAGGGCGCCAACTCTGGGCTGTAGGGGGGCTGAGTCACCTGGATGATTTGATGTTTCATCAAAAAACTCTGCATGAGATGTGATGCATGAGCAGGCACATTGTTGTGATAAAGCTGCCAACCACCAGTTGCCCACAGCTGTGGCCTTGTGAATCACCCAAATAGTTTCTGTGGAGGAATGTTCAAGCTTAACACAAAATTTGGTGCAGATTCATTGCTCTACTCGCTCAGCCATTTTGAATGCAATGGTCACACAGCACCCATGCTCACTCGGTGGCATCTACCACCCCCACTGACCAGTACAGTGAAGTCATCATTGTTCACGCATGTGCATTACAGTCCATTCTCCTTTGCTGCCAGGTTACATCGATGTCATGCAAAAAACATTCTTGTTAACAATGGCTGGATATTTTCCAGACAGTCCCCTTAGGCCAGTTTTGAGCATCACCCTCATTCCTCAAAAATTGCATGTATCTATTTGACAAATACTCACTGTATGCCCACTGACATTGTGGTTGGGCAGTGATGGAGAGAGGTACCTGGTGATGTGAAGACACAGAGAAGTGGTGCTTCATCCAGGCCAGGGACAGCACAGGGAAGGCTTTACCTTGGGGTGGTGGTTATAGGGCTTGGTTTTAAGGAAAGCATTGTGAAGAGTGTCTGTGGCATGACTGAGGGTGAAGTCTCTGGTTCCTGGGGCATGTGTACATATATTAAGCTTTGGTAGATCCATACTGTCAGAGAGATTTCTAAAGTGATTTCACCAATTCTACACTCTCATGATCGATATATGAAAACTTCTGTACCTTCAACCATCAGAATAGGGAGACCTAAATTTTTGATGGTCAGGTGACAATGTGCTTTTCACTGTGGTCATTTACCAAATGAACTGAACCCTTTTCGTATGGTTATTGGCCATTAGGATTTTTCTCTTAATGTGAAGTGACTATTCAAGTTTTTTGCCCAGTTTTCTAATTAATTTGAATGAATTAGTTATGTATTTGACATACTAGTCCCTTATTGTTTTGATGTGTTGCAAATATTTCCTCCCAACCTGTGGCTTGGTTTTTTCACTCTTTATAGTAACTTTTAAATGAACAAATTTCTTGCTTTTAATATAGTCTACTTCAGTGCTCCTCAAACTCTCTGTGGCAGACAATTTTTGTTAGGTTTTGTTTTTGCTTTTGTTTTTAATTTCCAATCAGTCATACACTTATAATTCTGTGAAAGAGAATAAAAATCAACTAATACAAAAATTCAGTAGTGTCCTTGCCAGGTGACTTAGTTGGTTGGGCATCATCCTGTACATCAAACAGCTGCAGGTTCGACCCTGGTGAGGGACACGTATCAGAGGCAACTGATCGATGTTTCTCTCTCACATCGATGTTTCTCTCTCTCTCCTCCCCTCTTCCTCTTTCTTTAAAATCAATAAAAACATATTCTTGGGTGAGGATTTGGAAAAATTAAACAGTAAATACATTAAATATTTATTGAGAAAAGAAATAAATATTCATTTAAAAGAAGAAGAAAGAGAAATAAGAGATGTAAATGTTCCAAAACCAAATGAGTGGTGTCAAGCTCCCTCATAATTACCTTTGTACATGCAAACCCCAAGACCCGTGGGCACACTATTCCCTGACCTGGCAGCACACAGCTATGTTGGACCGCTGCCAGTCAGCGGTAGAGCCAGACCATTAAGGCTTTGATGCCTGCTGCCCTGGACTACCTGTCTGCTATACTCTCCACGTCAAAACAACTCAGTCTCGGCCTCAGTTGTGGATGGCTTGGAACTTGCTGTGCAACACCGCTTAAGTCTCCTCCCCAATCCTCCCCTTCCCTTGGGCTGAAAGGAGTCAACAAACCTTGCACCCCATGACAGTCCTCAGCAGATTGCCCGTGTGATGACCCCAGTCTAAAGCAGGATAGTGTGATAGAAATTGCAAGGGGGCATCCTCCAGAGAAAAAAAGCAAGGAGAACTTACTGCCTCAGCAGATCCCACCTTACACTTTTCTCCTCTTCCGGGATGGGCTCCTGGTGAGAGAGTGTATTTTTCAGGCACTTGTAAAGAGAAGATGGGAGTGTAGAGGCAATTATTGCCAAAATAAAGCCAGTGCTCTCCACTCCCCAAACATGGTTTAAGCACTGGTTTGGAGAACTATAATGTATGCAGACATTTCCTATCACCATGACAAATAACTATTATAAGATCAACATTATTTGTGTTACAAAGTAAAATTCCAGAGTCAACGTGAGCTATATCTTTACAGCTCAGGCAAAGAAGCTAAGGCCCAAGAGGTTTAAATAATGTCATTCAACCAACAGTAATTTTTCATAACTTTTAATTGTGAAATAAAACACAAATACAGAAAAGCACACAAAACCAGTATATAGCTTAGTGAAGTATCATCAACCAGACACCTTTATAATCACTCCCCAGAAATGCCCCAGCACCCCAGGGATCCTTCCAGGGGCTCTGATTTAAGCAAAGTCATAACCTCCTGCAGTTCTCCAAATGTAACCACACTCTTGACTTGGGACTAATAATTTCCTTTTGTTTCTCTATGGCTCCCCCTCACCACCTAAGTTCATATCCTTAAACACAATGATTTAGTATTGCCCATTGTTAAAAATTTGATATATATCTTTTCATCTATAGTCTCTCTTCTATCCTTCTTTTTTCTTACATGTCCAGTGACGAACTCTGAACATTTGACCTGTAGCAGGGACTCTCAAGCCTCAGCCTGCATCACAGTCACCAGGGGAGCTCATTGGAACGCAGATGCTGAACCTCACTTCTAGAGTTTCTGATTCAGGACGTCAGGATGGGGCCTGAGAATTTGCATTTCTAGCAAGTTCTCAGGTGGTGTAGGTGTGGCTGGTGTAGGACCACACCTGTGGAACAGCTGACCTGTGGGATTCTCCACAGTTATGATTGTGCGGATTGCAGCCTTATGGTGCATTCAGTGAGTGTCACTGTCCTCTCCATTTCCTGCAGATTGGGTGCTACGTTCAGAATCTTGACCAGACTCGGGTTTATTGCTTTGGCAAGAATATAGGCTGTGTGTTCTTTCATCAGGAGGCACATGCCTGGATGTCTCTTTTAAAATGTTGATAGCAGCCATTGGCATTCATTTCCTAGGCTCATTAATTCATTTGTGGTTGCAAATCAGTGATGTTCAAATCATATCATTTAGTTTTCATTTATCAGCTGGAATAACTTTATAAAGAGATACTTTTCTTTTCTACTATTTGGCTATACATGGTAAGGTTTGTACAGGAAAGGAAGGATAAATATTTGATTCTTTCCATCTATTTACCGGTTTTCAAGGTGACTAATTTAAAGATAACCAATTATTTTTTTATTTTTAAAAATACCCTTATGCCTTGGTGAAGCAGTTCAGTTGTTTGCAGCATTGTCCTGTACACCAAAAAGTTGTGGGCTTGATCCCTGCCCGGTTCCATCCCCAGCTGAGGCATGTCTGGGAGGCAACCAATCTATACTCTCTCACATCAATGTTTCTGTCTCTCCCTTCCCCTTCCTCTCAGTCTAAAATTAAAAACATTTGCTCAAGTGAGGATTAAAAAATATATATATCATTATAAATTCAATTCAAATATATTTTATATGTGGCAATCCATGGTAATTATTGTCATTACTGGAGCTCAAATTATTCCATCTTTGGACACCAAGAAACTCCCCAAGTTGGCTTCGAGTCGTTTCGACATGACCCTGTCGCCTTTGACAGCTACCTTGCTGTCTGGAATGACAGGATAGAACAGGCTTATTTCATACACTTCCTATTCCATGCATGAAATCAGCCAGTTCTTCAAGAATAAGAAGGCTAGTTTCTTTAAATACTATTTCAAGACCGTAATCAGCTCTTGGGGTGTTCATGGTACCTGGGTTGGTCATTGTTTCTAAAACTTTTCAGTAGATAGACATAGATACACACACATATGTATTATTTGTTTTTTAAATACTTCATGTGTCTTATGCATTTTTTAATTCAAACATTAAGACTATCTATTTCAAGACTCTTTCAAAATTCATGTAAGAATTTTGGTCCTTGAGAACACAATGGATGATAAGATTAAAATATCTCATAATTATTCACTTGCTTTATTCCACAGTAAAGACTCAAAATAACAATACTAACGCTATCACAACCAATTGATGACTAAAAATAGCTAAAAAAATTTTTTTGCAAATGTTATTTCCAGCCTTTTTCCTTTTTTTAAAAAAAACATAGTAGCTTTATATCTGCATTGTTAGAGTGTACAACCATGACATATGATGGATGCTCTCTCCCTCTTAGTTTCATTTAGTCTAATTTTACAGGGAACTACATCTTCAGTACTCACCACTAGGCCATATGTCGATGTCACTCAGATGATTTTAGTTTTCTGAGAAAGGGCTCAGGGGAAAAATAATCTCTGGGTTCTTGTATGTTGATAACAGGTTGTGTGTTTTGTACTTGAAAGACCATTAGCTGGATATAAAATTCTTGACTCACATTTTCTTTCTCTGAGTATCTTAAAACCGTTACTAAAATTTCTTCTGTCATGAAGTGTTGTTGTTAAAAAGTCTAAAGATAGGCTAATTTTCATTCCTCTAGCCACACAGCTGGTTAAGTGGCAAACATAACAGGCAAACCTTGGCATTTGACTTCAGAATCTGTAGTAAAAATCTTCCATTTGAGGCTGTTTAACATGTGTCAAACCTCATCTCTACATTTTGATAGTTTTCCACATTGAATCCCAAAGCAACATTTCCCAGATTCCCTTGCAGGTAGAGTACAGAGGTATGTCACTCAGGTTTAGCAAATGCACCCAGGTTTAGCAAATGCTACAGGATGATGACCAGTTTTTGTGTGACCATGTTTTTAATTCTCTTGAGTAAGTTAAATTTGAATTTCAGATAAATAATGAGTAAGATTTTAATAAAACTATGGCTTAAGTATTGCACAGGACAAACATACTTAAAAACTGTTGTTTTTTAAAATTCAAATTTAACCTGAAATTCTATATTTTTTTAAACTTTCATCTGAGGTTATGTTCATTGATTTTAGAGAGAAAGGGAGAAAGAGAGAGAGAGAGAGAGAGTGAGAGAGAGAAACATCTATGTGAGAGAGAAATATCGATTGGTTGCCCCCCGGATACTCCCTGACTGGAGATGGAACCCACAACCTGGGTATGTACCCTGATCGGGAATCAAGTCCACAACTTTTTGGTGTATAGGACAACGCTCCAACCAAACCAGCACAGCCCTGGAATTTAAGAGTATCCATGATGCGTGGTTCAAAACCACTACTCTCTGGTTCAAATTTTGCCCTTCGATTAAACTTTAGCCAGTGACATACTGAGACTGGGCTATTTTGCTTCATTGTAGAATTTTTGTTTCAGAATTAAGATTTTAGGATACCTTATCATAAGCAATGGTGTGAAAAATTATAAATGTACATATTTCAGTAGGAATATTATGAGTGGTATTACCATGACATTTCATATCTATAGGAGACTCAAAATCAAGAAAAATTATTTTTCTCAAAATATTTCATTTTCTTTTTACTTATGGAGCATTCTGTATCCTGTAACTGGTGAGATTTCTCATGTTCTTTTGATCACTAAAAATAGGTGTTAGAGCCAAATTTGTGGCCCACCTCTAACAAACATTAAAATATGTGGGTAACAGTTGGTGTATTAGTCGTACCTCTGACTTCATTTTCCTTCTATTCTTAAGATCTTGTACTAAAAATTTTGTCATAATAAATATGTATATTTTTTGTAAAATGTCCCAAATTCCCCAAAGAACACAAAATGCTGTTTCTATGGGTAGATCAGACAAGAGTTATTTTAGGTGTACATGAATGACAACCCTCGGGATACTTGAGAGCTCAGATATAGAAAATGACATGATACTTAAAATTATTACTTTGAGGGGGGAAAAAGGGTGTATAATGTCCTTGAATTGCAGATTTAGAACATCAGGCCTATTGCATAGAATTAAACCCTGGTGCCCCCGCTGTGTCTCACAGTGGGCACCCTTACCATTGGTTATTCTTGGCCAATGATACCCATTCTGGAATTTGCCATTTGGGCAAATTTTAAGAAGGGTGAGAATTTTAGTAAATGCAGGTTTTACCAGAACTTCCATATATCTTTGTTAACTTTTTTCTTAAAGCCTGAAGTAGTATGATTACTACTAAGAGGGAGTTATGAATTTTGCATCTTATTTACATTCATAAGGAAAAACAATTAAATAACTCCAAGGATTTGGCAAGGCCACAAATGTACATTTCATTTATCCCAAAGTCAGTTGACTCTAAAAAATGAACACATAAGTAAACCCTGTGATGGCTAATTTCATATGTCAAATTAGAGAATTTTTTAAACATTTAATAAATTGTTTATCCATAAAGCAATAAATTTATTTATACTACACCAAAAACTTAGACAATCAAGATTATATTAGTAATGTGTGAGCATGCTCCATGAGACTATTTGCACAGATCTGAATATTTTGTAAATAGCATAATTATTGCATAAAATACCCTGAACACACAGTGTTTGTAATCTCATTTTTGCTACCAGCTCTCCTCAGGAAAGATGAATCCTACTTAATTCTATACTCTAAATATTATAAATTCCAAATAAATAAAGCTTTACTATAATGGAGGGCCACTCTTTGTCTAAGGTACTAATTGCTTCAGCCATTTGTTTCTTACTTACATATGTATACACCGGTAAGTCATATGAGTGTGATTTTTTTGTTTATAAAGTTTAGTACAATGTAACATTAGTAATGGGCACAAACTTGCTGTGCAAAATAATCCTTCAATTCTATTCTAAACATAGTTCAGTTGATTTTATGTGTACAATTGTCATACATGGGAGTAAAACACTGGGACCTTCAATTAAAGTGGTTATTTTCATTATGTTGCTAAAGATTCATATTTAAATATAAATCAAGATATTAATCTATGCGGTTTGAGATATTTTAGTATCCTGTGTTCTGACCCTATTATTCTTAAAAGTGGTGCATAATTTCTGGACAATTTAGACAATTTAGAGAATCTAGAATTTTTTAAACTAGTTTCAGCTAGTTAAAAAAAAAAACAACAGTCCCCCTGTTTACTAAATCTCTCAAGTAGCCTTGGTGAATTCACTGGTTTCAAAAACTGGCGTTGAGCAAAGGTCTGAAACCTAGCTAACTACCAGGAACCGTGAAACACAGTTAGAGATGTTTTTCAGTGAGGTTAACATTTAAATTAGTAAACTTTGAGTAAGCAGATTGCCCTCCTTAATGGGGTGGGCCTTATCCAGTTAGCTGAAGGCCTGAACAGAACAGAAAGAACAGCTGCCCTGGCCAAGCGGGGCTCTCCAGGCTGCCAGCCTTTGGGCTGGAGCTGCGCCTCGGCTTCCTGGGTCTCTGCCCGCTCTCTACACAGCACATTCTGGCCTTGTTGGCCTCTGTAATTGCATGAACCGATTTCTCTCTTTCTTTTTTCTTTTTAAGAAATCTTTTTAAAAAAGATTTTATTTATTTATTTTAGACAGAGGGGAAGGAAGGAAGAAAGAGAGGGAGAGAAACATCAATGTGTGTTTGCCTCTCCAGTGCCCCCCACTGGGGACTTGGCCCTCAACCCGGGCGTGTGCCCTGACTGGGGAATAGAACCGGCGACCCTCTGGTTCACAGGTCAGCACTCTATCCATTGAGATACACCAGCCAGGGCAAATCAATTTCTTATAATAAATCATATGTATATGTATGCATATTCTATTTGTTTCATTTCTCTGGAGAATTCTTGATAAGGCAAACCCAAAAACAAAAACAAAGTATTATGAGCTGCTTTAGAATTTTGAGCTATGAATTCTACCTTATGAAAATAGAACTGTGAGATGTATGACATATGGACCTATTTTTCACTTTCACAAAGAAGAAAAATAACAAATTCTTTCAAAATACTTTCAGGTCTCAAAGGAGAAAAGACTCAACATGCGTTCAGAATACTCTCATAGAAATGTTACATGCAAGTTTTATTTAAATCAGTGAGAGATCCTATTCAGTTATGAGTACCTGAAACCTCTAAAAACAGCAGTTTAAACAAATTATATCTTTATTTTCCTCATAGAAATAAAGCCTGGAGGTACGGAATCTGGGTCTAGTACGAAGGATCTAGAAGGCCACCAGGGACCCAGGCTCCTCCCAGCCACAGTGCCCTCACACCCTCAGTGTGTGACTTTCACGCTCACAACCATCTCTTCTACTGTGGCCACCACATACCAGGGAAGGGATAGGGTTAAGGACAAAAACTATCTAAACCTATTTTCTTTTAAGAGCTTTCGAAAAGGCCTTCTCAGCAACTTGGCTTACAACTCCAAGACCAAAATCCATGTCTCTTCAACACCCTTAGCTACATAGGAAATGCAGTTGGGTATGTTGTCACCTTGAATAAAACTGGGAATCTCTCTTTTTAAAAATATTTTATTACATTCACTGGAAAGACTTTGGTTAATAAAATTATATAGGTTTTAAGTATACAATTCTATAATACATCATACGTATATTGCATTGTGTGTTCACGACCCAAAGTCAAATCTCCTTGTATCATCATATACAGCATCAAGCACAAATAAGTCCCCTGTTTTATTACAAAATCATAAGCATTTAATTTGGTAACATAACAATATCACACTCAAGCACACCATATGACATTTTAGGTGAAATGTTCAAATTAAAACTATAAATTATTACACCCATGTTATTTCCCTACCAACCACACTCAAACTGGCATTACTTCTGCCAGACCCTGTATTTGACCCCCTTTACCTTTTTCTACCTCCCTCTCCAACCCCCTTCTCTCTGGTAACCACCATACTGTTGTGTCCATGAGTTTTTATTTGTTTACCTTGTTTGTTGCTTTCAGTATTATATCCCACAGATGTGTGAAATCATGTGGTTCTTGACTTTTTCCACCTGACTTATTTCTCTTAGCATTATTTTTTTGAGATCCAGCTATGTGGTCACAAATGACAGTATATCATCTTTTCTTATGGTTGAGTAGTATTCCATTATATGTATGTACCACATCTTTATCCAATCCTCTATCGAATGACCCTGTAGCTGTTTCCATGTCTTGGCCACTGTGAATAATGCTACAGTGAACATAGGTATGCATTATATCTTTGTGAATAAATGTTTTCAAATTTTGGGGGTAGATACCCAGAAGAGGGATCACTGGATCATATGGTAACTGTACTCTTAATTTTTTGAGGCTCCTCTGTATTCTTTTCAATAGTGGCTGTATCAATTTATATTCTCACCAGCAGTGTATAAAAGTTCCCTTTTCTCCACAACCCCTCAAATACTTGTTATTACTTGTCTTGTTGATAGTAGCCATTCTAACAGGTGTGAGGTGGTATCTCATTGTGGTTTGATTTTCATTTCCCTAGTAGCTAATAAAGTTGAATATCTTTTCAAATATCTGTTGGCCATTTTTATGTCTTCTTGGGAGAAGTGTCTGTTCAGGTCCTCTGCCCACTTTTTTTTAGGTAGATTGTTTGGGTTTTTTTATTGTTGTTGAGTTGTATGAGTTCTTTATATATTTTGGATATTAACTGCTATTTGTAGGTGTTGTGTGCAAATATCTTTTTTTGGTGGGTTGCCTTTTTGTTTTGTTGATTTCTTTTGGTGTGCAGAAGTCTTTTTAGTTTGATATAGTCTCATTCATTAATTTTTGCTTTTTATTTGCTTACCTTTGAGGTAAAAAAGAAATTGAGAATCTCTTAGTAATGAGGAAAGAGAGAATAGATACTGGGTAGGCAACTAGCATTATCTGTTCCTCATAATTGAGCTCGGTAACTGTGAGGTAGTTTCTGGGACATGAATTGTTTGGGTGTCACTGTGCTTTCTGAGGGCAAGGAGGGAATTATCCAAAAAAAAAAAAAAGTTAAGCTTTTGCCAGTTTCCTGGTTACCTACTTGGATATATCTCTCTGAGAGGACTCCTTGGGAGCAGAAATGTCTCTCAAAGCCATCAGAGAATCAGTGCTCTGTACCTTGCTGCAGGGTACCCCAAAGGAGATGGCTGGAGGGAAATGATGTGGTGTGGGGTGAGGTGACTTCCTCAGCACAGATGTGGGGTACAGTTTGGGGGTCCAATGGATATACCCTGGATGATCTCTAAATTCTGCATGTTTTCGACGTTCATTTTAAGGATAATCTAAGAAGAAATTATTTTGTATATTATATTAATAAAATTTCTATGATAATGTGTAGTTGAAGAACATTTTTAGCAGAATCAGATTGTTTAAGAAGGTATTTTTCAGCTTGGAGTTTGCAGACACATTCCTACAAGCTATACGGGCTGTTTGCCTTTAAGAGTCCGTAGGGAACCGAAGTTTGAATAACCTGCTCCATGGCTTTGAGCAACAGCCTTTGAAGAGGAACTCATCTGGCACTGCTGTGCCCGTTGGCAGCTAACTAAGCACAAGCGGTCTCCTTGGAGATGACGCTGAGACAGTGCTAAGCCCTGGTGCTAAGGCTCAAGGGCTTCGCAAAATGGTGAGAACCAACAGGCACCTTAAGAGTGCTACTGATGGGCAGAGGCATTTGGGAGGCTGCTACCTTCTTCAGGGAGTTTCTGGGGAGACCTTCTGCTCACTATGTCTGCTGCTGCTGAAGGGGGCAGTAGGGGCCCAACTTACCTGGCTTGAGCTGAAAAACCCAGAGAGCATCATGGGGAGACCTGCTGGGTGGGAGGGAACCCACAGCGAGGTTATGAGGCCCTGGACTGTGCTCCGCCTTACTCATTGCTGAATTCCCAACACCTTGTTATGCAAACTGGCTTCATATTTTCAAGAAGGAAGACAAACTGAATAAATAACTAAATAAATAGTGACTGGACAAAAATGATTAATATTTGGATTTTCACAATTATTTACCACCCCTTCCTGAGAATTCTGTTTTCTGCCTGTTCTTCTCTTTATCTCTCTATAGTGAATTCATTTTCTGTCTGTGCAGCTTCTCTTCCTCTCTTTCCACCCTCTGAGATTTCTGTCTTTGACAAACTTGTTCTCTGGACTTTCGTGATGGAAAATAGGGAGAGAGGTTGGAAAAGAGGGAAGGAGCTCAGAGTAATGGTGCTCTGATGTCAGCACAGCTCTGTCTGTTCTTCCTGGGTCCTCCTGCCCCACCCGAATCCTCTGGAAAGCTCGTTAATGCAGAAATCTGTGGCCCGGCTCAGCTCTCTGTGGAAGTAGTTCTACATTTCCCAAATTTCTCTAAGCACAGTAATAAATATAAACCACTGGATTAAAGCTTTAAAAAGTCTAAATAATGTAGTGCTAGATGCTAGAGGAGTTCTTGGGGTTAGTTGGAGGAGAAAACCACTAAAGTTATAGCAGGATGTATAGAAAGTGGCTGGGAGAGGTGGGGGTAAGTGTCAATTTATGCTGGCATCCCATTTAATGTTCACTGAGTTATCCGCCCCCCCCCCCCACAAAAAAAACACCAATAGACTTCCCTTTGGCAACCCATTATCATTAGATTTTTCTTTTTTAAACTTTGAGTTTACAAGCATGACTTACTTCTCTGAAATAAGTTCCTCTCGGTTTTCAATTTTTCTTTCTTTTGGAAGAAGCAACTTCTCATTGTTTCTTGTTTATTTGGGAAATGTAGAACAACTTCTAAGAAGTTTATTATTATTATTTTTGGTTTAGGCTAATTCCACCACCATCAAGGGGGGGCAGGGCCAGGGCAGGGGTTTAGACCTTGTGCCCCTGGCCTGCCATCTTGGAAACAGTCCATCATCAGGTTTGATCAAAGATGCAGGATCTACTCCAGACACTCCTGGGTAGGCCTTTGTGTCAAAGTAGGATGGGAATGGGAGAGTGAGCACCAAGATGGTGAAAGTGTCCTCTAAAGCTAGAGGTTATTCACTGAGAAAGAGCCATCTTGACCTAGGCAGCCATGAGTTCCATAGTCTAGCCTATGGAAGACAGAGGGAGATGGAAAGACATTTGCCTAGTCATTGCTAAAGCACCAGTGTCCAGGAAGAAGGCCAGAGAGGGTCCATTTGTGCCTCTGCCACCCTCCTTGCCCATTACACCCGGACGAGCTCATCTTGGCAAGGGCAGTCTGGACAACACAACGAAATGTGCCTGATCCTTTCCTTCAACCCTTCTAGCATTTATGATTATACTAGGGGTGAATGCTTACTCCCCACTCCACGATCCAGAGAAAAAGAACACAATCAACGTCCTTCTGCCCATCACAAACTCCTCCTCAGGGAAGGAGAAAGACTTACCTAATCAGCGAATTTGGTGATGAAACTCAGCAGACTTGTACCTGACTCAATCTCTTTGTCTCTTGTCTTCCGAGTTTCCAGGTCTCCGAAGGGTATGCGTTAGCTCTCCTGCATATTGTAAGTTACAGTGCTTGCTCCTGTTGCAGAAGCCTTGGTTGCATCGGCGAGCCAGTGACTTGCTAGGTAAATCTTTTAGAAAAGGAAAGATATGGGCAAGTCTGTTTTGCCAAATCTAAAGCCACTTTTTGTGTCTCCTGAGTGTTATTTTTTCAATTATTTGAACTTTTGCAGGACCTACCACAGTGACATGTGCGGGGAAAGGAGGAACAGTAATTATACCACCGTCAGCCTCAGGGGTGAATCGAATGGGCTGACTTCATATCTCTTAGCTCAGGCTGTTCAAATTGACTAAAAGAGACCAGGTGGCACCCTGTGGCATGCCAGCATTTGTGGAAGATAGGAGTATCTGATTACTTCCGTCTGTAATGAGAAAGGAGTCTAGTGTTAACCTTCATGTGGCCAGAATTTCTAATTCCAGCCACAGAACTTGGCTTCCTGTGCATCACCCGCCCTAAAGCAGCACGAGAAAACCACTGACCAGCTACACCAAGGTCTGGAAACTGCGGGTGATGAAGACAAGCAGGTATGGCCATACTAATCAAGGTGGGTGATATAAATGTGGATTTCAGTGTTTCATCAGTTTACAAAGATTTGGAAAGACAGAGGGAGATGTCCATAGTGCATATGTTCGAAAAGCTTTTCTATACTAGACCTTTTCTGACCCCAACAATACATTCGGTAGAAAGAAGAAAGGTTTAAAATCTAATCTTTTTCCAGTTGAGCTTGGAAACACTAAAAGAGGGATTTCCAATTATGAATTTAAACCCTCTAAGATTGTTTTTATTAGAAGTTCATAATTATGGGTCAAAATGTGAAGAAGCTGAAGCCGAAGGCAGGTTTGCTGCTTTTTTCAGGGAAAGAATAGCCAACTGCCCCAAATGGAGGGAAGCCATACATCTGGGCATCGAGCTAATTGGAAAAATAGAAAACAAAGTAATCTATTGCAATGTAGTCATTGTATTGAAGGCTGTAATTACATCATAGTGTTTATTACCAGCTCTCTGTCCAGAGCTGCCTAAGGAAGGTGGTTTGATCTGCCAGGAAGCCCTGGGGCTCTGTGGCAGGGTGTCCGCCTCATTTAGCAGAGAGGAAAACCCTGAATCGCAAACCTTTTCTGCTCCACATGAGGCCTGTGGTGCAGCCTGGAGCATGGAGCCCTAAGTACTGCAAACACCACAGAGGGGCGTTTTATGGTTCTTAGTCGAAAAAACTCTGTCTTCATTTATACTTTTTCATGTGTAAATTTGCATAGACATAGTTTTTATTTCAAAAGTGGGTCTTGTATACACATATGTTTGTAAAATAGGATTAAATCTTATCTACAGTTCAAATATTTGAGAAAGGGTCTTTTTGTTTTTATGTATTGAATTTTCAGTCACTAATCCCCAGAAGAAATCTCACCTAAATTCCCACTTTGTTTAAATTTCATATCAAAATAGGTTTTGACCTCTTAACTATTTGAAAATTAATAACATTATGCTATAGCGAAAAAAAAAACACCAAAAACAAACCAAGTAATTCCATAAGAAAACCTTTCTTTTTAACCAATGACCTGCATTAACTCACTATAAACCCCATAATTAGCACTAATTCATTGAAATTTAACGGTTTTAACTTTTCATATTGGTGGGAAAATGCCTGATTTTATGACATTTTAAGGTAAGGAGAAGGAGGAACAATTTCTTTATTTTCAGTGAGCTAGAAATTCTGGGAGTATGTCAGACTACGAAGTGAGGTGGATACATGACCTTTCTGTCACTTAATTGTTAATTTATTAGTGCTTTTTCTCTTGGTCTTTAACTAGGGCTAAGAACTACAAGTTAAAAGAGATGTTTATTTTGAGGAGAGAGTTTCTAATGGCTCTAAAGTATAACCCAGTCTGTAGTACGCTGGTTTAGAATGTGCCTTGGTAATGCAATGTTTTCAGCTCTGGCAGCAGAATTTCTTTATCTCTGTTGCTCACCGGATTTGTGTTAGAATGATACTTTTAAAATTCATCAGACCAGTGATAACACAGTGGTATTTAACCTGGTATTCAGATGGCACAATGTAGTCTCATCGCCATGCTCTATTTGCATAGTTACACACCAATAAAGGACCTTTTCATTCAATTCTCTGTCCGTTCAGCTGAAAGCCACTGTAGATGTTTTTTTCTTAGTTACACATCTCTTAACTACACATTCCTTAGCCTATAATAATTAATGTTTCTGGCCAAAACCCTGGTTTACTGGTTTTTGAAATTCAGATTCATAGACTGGTCAAGTTAGATTATGAAACAAAGTCCCAGATACACTGACAAAGGACCGAACAGCCTCACCCTTCATTGTAACTGAATTCCTAGCACAGTGCCTGGCACAGACAGTCTCACCAGCATTGACTAAGTGCACGACTGGATGAATAAATGAAATCACCAGCCTGGTGTGATCTCCAAACGCACAACAGAATGGGAACAACTCAGCACTAAAAACACAAAAGCACACAATTTACTCTTCTAGATTCTCTTTTGTCCTTAAAAAAAGGCTTCCCTGAAATTTGAACTCCCACTGAAGTTGGAAGTATTGCAGTTGGTGAGCGCCGTTTGGCCACGCTTCTCTTGGTCTGAGCTTTTTGAATTTTACTAGTTGCAGTTTTATTGGAATAGATTCTATTAAAGGGAGAATCTTTTTTTTTACCTGTAAGCCCACGTTGGTGGGTTCACCTGCCCTTTTGGGGGCTGGGTGGAGGGCAAATAACTCAATATGACTCTCATTCTGGATATTCTGAAACATAGCCAAGCTGTCTTAACTAATCATGGAAATTTGAAAAGGTTAAGTAACCCAGCTGTGTACTTTTTTCCATTCGTGCATTGTTGGAATGGAAGGAAAAATAATTGAAATACTTATGACATATTACCCCATCATTTCCTTTCCTGATTTAGTCAGCTACTCTTCCTCCAATCATTGCCTCAAGAAAGAATATAGTAAGAGAAAGAAGAGAAAATGGCGCCTTTCTGCAGCACTTGAGTTTTAAAGGGGCACAGAAAATTATGTTAGGGAGTAGAGCTGAGGAAGATCAAGGCCATCTCAGGCTGTGAGAAAAGGCAGTTTCCAGAGGGAAATGACAGGTGTGCGGGA
Organism: Mormoops blainvillei; assembly: GCA_004026545.1. Classification (NCBI taxonomy): domain Eukaryota; kingdom Metazoa; phylum Chordata; class Mammalia; order Chiroptera; family Mormoopidae; genus Mormoops; species Mormoops blainvillei. Next base: position 76,904 of record PVJD01006385.1, on the reverse strand, counting down.
AATTATTGCGGTGCATCTCAAAGAAAAGAGACCCTGGGCTCCCAGGCTCTTGGGCTCAGCCTGGAGTGGGGAGCGGTGGAGGGGATGGCGCTGGGCAAAACCCCAGCTAGGATTGTGAGGTTCCAAAACAGACATGAGAACCTTATCTCTCAGGTAGGGCCTCAGAAAGTAGGAAAACCCCAGAGAAGAAACAGCATTGGAGATCTAATAAGTGACCCACAGTGGCGGGAGCAGCACTATGAGTTCCAAGGGCCCGAGATTGACCTACAAGTAGGTGAGACTGAGCCAACTTGAGGGAGGGGAAAAGAAAGAGCACAAAGGTGACTGGGTTATAGGGAATGATGGATGTCTCAGCAGATGGTAGGTGTGGAAAATAAGACACTGAGGATCAGATAGACTCTCCCCTATCCCCCCAACTCTAACACTTGGGTATCTAGACACCGCTGTGACGTAGGTACTATTACTGGTAAAAGTTAGGGAGGATCTTAGAATTGACTGAGGTTTATTCTACTGCCTTAATAGAAAACAGGTTTTAAAAGGGAGATGTTGAGTTGTAGACAAGTAAAGCTGTTTCTTATACACTTGCATTTGTAGGCTAAGATTTAGACCCACTACATTTAAGAAAATAGGAGCTGGTTAACATTTATTGAACACTCAACATGTAGTGTTCCCAGCATCATTTTAAGGGCTTTATGAGTATTAATTCACTTAGAAAAGAGCTTCTATATTTATGAACTTTGATTTGACTTTGACAGTACCTTTACATAAGAACATTAGAAGTACTATAGTATATTTTTACAAGAATAATTTCTATTTTATTATTCAGAGCCTGCTCCTTTAAAAAAAAACACAACTTTTTATTATGGATAAATTCTACCATACAGAAAAGTAGAGAGGATAGTTTAAAGAATCCCCAAGTATCAAGCCCTTAACCTTCATAATTATTAACCACTGGCAACCAATCATGTTTCATATTTTGAACTACATCTTAGACATCATATCATTTTATTTATCTATTTAGTATGAACCTCTGAAAAATAAGGCTTCATTCCCTGGTGGTGTAGCTCAGTGGATTGAGCATTGGCCTGCAAACCAAAGAGTCGCCAGTTCAATTCCCCAGTCAGGGCACATGCCTGTGTTGCAGACCAGGTCCCCAGTAGGGGGTGTGCGAGAGGCAACCACACATTGACGTGTCTGTCCCATTCTTTCTCCCTCCCTTCTCCTCTGTCTAAAAATAAAGTAAATAAAATCTTTCAGTCTCCATTTCATCAAATATCCCCAATAGTCTCATAGATTTCTTTTTAACATTTGTTTATTTAAACCAAGATCCAACCAAGGCTCACACATTGCATTTGGCTGCTATGTCTCATAAATCTCTTTTATTGCTTAGGTTTTCCTTTCCTCTTTGTATTTTTTCCCTGTATTTTATTTGTCAGAAAATCCATGTCTCATCTGTCCTGTAGATTTTTCCACATTCCAAGTTTTTCAGATTTTCATCTAACCATTTAGCATGTTACCTTGACAACTGTCAATTGCTATAGTTATTGCTAATCTTTAGTCTCATTTGTTGTCTGTTGACTCCATCCTCTCAGCCATACATACACCTACCATATAATAGAGCCCTGACTAAAAAACAAAACCACTATATAACAAAGTTTGATGGTAGGATGAAGTCATCTTAATTTTCAATGATTCTAAAGCTTTCACCTGTGAAATTTAAATCTCACTTGTTCTATTAAACAGGCATTGCCACCTTTCACCTTCACACTGTAGTCTAAGCAGACAGTTATTACAGAAGACTCACCACTTGTCTCAAAAATCTGTATTTAAACAAAGGTAAACATTACCACACGTAAAACATTCATTTGTCTTGGCTTTTGTGTGCTGCTCCTGTGTTTCTTATTTCTTTTTGTTTACCAGACAATGCCTGGTGTCCTGGGATCTGCGATATGCTAATCTGTTCCCCAGTCACCGTGGGATTGAGGTCACGGCTCAGGGAACAGGCTTTTATCTGATTGGATATATTGAATGGCTGATTTATTTCCATTCAGGCCTCTGTAGTGAAGGCTCTCCCTTGGGAGAAGGTGGACCTGATACTAGACAGCATTTGATATACTCACAGCTGAAAACTCCTGAAAACAAAGAGTGGGGGGGGGCACGTGTAGTGTCATATTCGGAACAGGCAGTTGCGCTTTAACAATCAGATAAGCCACCCATCCACAAGCTGTCATATTGTGTATGAATGTTGAATGATATAATTATTATTTTAGATTTGGCCTTTTGGGTGATAGTAGCATTGGCTTATATCCACTCATTTGGCCTCAACATTCTGTCATCTCTAATGCTCTTTAAAGCCCCTCCAAACTCTGTTATGTAAGACATGTATATGCTAGTCAGCTAAATGCTTCCTTAAACTGACTTTGTTATAAATAATGCCCAGTTGCATCTAGCTTCAAATCTATTGTATATTTTGGGAGCGTACAGTTATTTTTATTGCTTCTGAGTTCCAATCATGACAAATGAATTTGCAAGCAAAGAAAAGCTTGAAGAAATGAAAACCCAGAACCATATTACTAATGGAGAAAGCACATTTTGTGTTTGAATGTAAATTTCTGAAGGAAAACTTTCCAGAAGTACAAAATGGTGAACACTGCTGGATCTACTATCCAGACAGGTATCTAAAAAAGGTTGTCACTCAATCTAAAATCCTTGTGAAAAAGTGAGAGATGCTCCACAATTTAAAGTAAGCATAGCCCATGCCTGTAAAGGGAATGGAACATAGGTGCTTGGAAGAAAGGGCATAGTAACACTTCACTGCATAGCCTGGGCAATTTACAGAATGCTCTACCATTTTCCTTTAAGACATCCTTGTGGAGTGCGACATTATGCACATTTTTAAGAGAAGTAAATGAGATAGAGGGAGATTAAATACTTGCCAAAAATCACACAGTAAGTAATAGGTTTGAAAGCAGGTCTTTGGATACCATCTGCATGCCCCACAACTAGCTCACATCACAGAGACTACGAATTTCAGAGTATCAGCTCCCCCATGCCCTTCCCTTTGCCTCCCACTGAGCTCTGAGCTGCCTTTTCTGGTTCCTATAAGGACAACAGGAAGTGGCTGTTTCTCCTTACTTCCCCCTTTGGTGCACTGCTGATATCCATGTACTACCTAACTTACAGGGCATCCTTGGAAATGGGCTTCATCTTTTTTTAAATTTATTTTTTTTATTTTTAGACAGAGGGGAAGGGACTGAGAGGGGGAGAGAAACATCAATGTGTGGTTGCTTCTCACACGTTCCCTACTGGGGAGCTGGCCTGCAACCCCAGCATGTGCCCTGACTGGGGAATCCAACTGGCAACCCTCTGGTTCTCAGGTCGACGCTCAATCCATTGAGCTACACCAGCCAGAGCCATCTTCTTAATCCCTAAGATTTCTACTACCACCACTTAAATGTTCTATTTTTTTGACTATTACAAAAGTTTATTTAACAAAAGTGTTCAACGTAAAAACGTACATAACTCGATTTTTGTATTGTAGTACAACAGGTGATGTGGAGAGGGGACATGTGGAGGCAGTTGACTTCTGTGGTAAACACAACCTTCTTCATTCATTCCAAGGCTTCTAGCATGAGGATACTATTTCCTTGTATTATCACCATTTCAATATTGTTCTGTTGCCCACTGGTTGCCATCTCCTCACTATAATATTCCTTGGACCTGTCTGCCACCATGTATCTTCATGTACAGGCAAGATAACTTCTTGCCTATAGATTTTTTTTTAACTCAGGAGGGTGAGCGGGTGAGCTTTGCCCATGGTGTCTACTCAGCTATCTCAAAGATACCAGAGTTTGTGGTCTCCCTCACACTCCCGTGGTAGACCCCAAATGTTCTATATTTTTTTAAATTAAAACTTAAACTTCAAAGCATAATGAAAACAATAGCTACCATTTCTTGAGCACTGTATGGCATTAAGTACTACACTGAAATCTTTTACGTGTATTGTGTTTACCTCAGTGCAGCCTACAACATTAACTTAGCTGTATGGCAAGTCTCCTGAGACAGAGACACGAAGCAACAGCCCCCCCCAGTCTATGCACCCCTAACATCTCTCACCAGGATTATTGCGACAGCCTCTTAAGTGGTCTTCTTGCTTTCACTTTGGCATCATCACTTCCATTTTCCATGTGACATTCAGAGTAACCTTGTTAAAACTGACATCAGAAGAGGTCCCTGTCCTGATGGTTTCCCATCCCACTTAGCAGACCAAAAGCTCTAACTCCCCACCACTCCCTCCTTTACACTCTGTGGTGGTCGGAATAATGCCCCCTTCACACACAAGATGTCCATGTTCCAGTCCCGGGAACCTGTAAAACTATCTTACATGGCAAAAGGGACTCTACCGGTTTAAATAAGTTAAGGAACTTGAGATGGGCTCGGCTTTGGGGGTGATGATCCTGGATTATCTGAGTGGTAATGTAGTCACAAGGGTGCTGTAAGGAAAAGGAGGAGGCAATGGGGAAGGGGACAGGGAGTGGTCATAGAAAGATTTGAAGATGTTAGCCAGCTGGCTTTGGAGATGGAGGAAGGGACCATAAGCCAAGGAACGCAGACAGCCTCTAGAAGCTAGAAAAGGCAAGGAAACTAATTCTCACTGAAGCCCGCAGAGGGCATGTGGCCCTGCTGACACCTTGATTCAAGTCCAGTGAAACCCATGTTGGATTTCTGATCTACAGAACTGTAAGATAATAAACATGTGTATTTTAAGTCACAGAGTTTCGTAATTTGTTACAGCAGCAATAGCAAACTAATATATACACGTCTTCTCTCACTGGTGTTCTGTGCTTCAAACACAACAAACATGTTCTGGCTTCAGGGCCTTTGCACTTGTTCCCTCTGCCTGGAGTGCTCTCCCCTAAAATTTCAGAATGACCACCCCACCTGAGGCTTCCTGCCTGCTCATCACTCTCTGTCGCATATTTTATTTTGTTTTCTTTATGTCAGTAAGACCATGTTAAGTTACCTTATTGATTAATTTGTTTTCTTTTTGTCTCATCCGACAATAAGCTCCATGAGGGAAGGGTTTTATCTGTCTTTTTTGTGGCTCTACCCATGATGTCTAGGACACTGTCACATGGCGACCCTCTGTCTCACTGTAGACGGACGGTAAGTGACTTGTGGGGAAGTTTAGGAATGGAAGTAGCAAACAAGCTATATTCACAAGCTCAGATCAGTTAACTCCTAAACATTTATAAAATAGGCCTAGTGCTCAGCCATCTTCCCTTACTCTGTAGGTTTCTTCCAGAGCCAAGCCAGGTTTGGAAATGGAAGAGAAGTGAAATATATTCAGAGGAATAATTTCACCACGCATTTCTCCTTGTTGTTGGCATTTTGTTAGTCACCATGAAAGACTTCCAGGAACAGAGGAGAATGGATCCATTTTAGAGGTCCTTGTTGGCAGTAACACTCTAAGACCTTTACGATATCTGGGATATCTTTATTGGATATACAGTAAACTCAATATTTATATTTGTAATTAGAAAACTTGAATATCCATTTAGCTTCATTCTAAGAGGCCATATCAAAAAAAGAAAATTTAAGTGATTTCTTACAAATGAATATCTGCCATTCATTCTCCCTTGTATGAATATTGGCTGTAATATTAATACCACACATACACATAGGGTAACATGGTTCTCCTACAACATGTGTTCTGGGATTTGTGTGGAAAACGTGGAAGTCAGTACCTAACAGACATCAGTAAAATCATTCTTGACTATTTCAAAGAGCTCAGAAATGTCAACAAGGGGCAGTGTTTACTGGCTCTGAGGGCCCGGGCAGGAGTCTGTCAAGGTTTTACCCGATCCCGGCGTCTCAGCGGCTGGTCTCAGTGAGAGTCTGGGGAGGTGAAGAGAAGAAAGGGGGATGGCACCAGCCCCTCCAGGTATATAGCACTCTAACTCTGTTAGCTTCCCCAGGGGAGGTAGTATCACCCCTTTTCTTAGTCCCTCTTTCAAAATCTCACAAATGGATCTCATTGGGTTATATGTCTGTTCCTTAACCAATTTCTGTGGCCCAAGGGATGCAGTGTTCTGCTTGGTCAAGACTGGATCTCATAACCACCTCCAAATTTAGGGTCAGAATCAACTCCATTTAACAGCTTCTAGGAGAGCTAGGGAGAGGTGCTTTCCTAAGGAAACCAGGATGTTTTTAGCAAAAGGAGGAATAGATGCTGGGCAGGCAAAAGGAAGATATGTCTTCTACCTTCCCCAGTTGCTAAAGGTGGAATTTCAGGCACCAAGACCTTGGATAAGGGAGATATTTCTGAGGTGTTTTTTTGGGGGGTGATACCTCAGATATACCAAGTTACCACCATCCTACTTAAAAAACATTAAAGAGCCATCTGTCCTGAGTTTGATTATTCTATCCATATGCTTAAAGTTCTAGCTTAAATCCCTTGGCTTGTAAAATCAGGTAGCAGCATTTAAATGTGCTGAATTTCGAAAATGTTGAGATTATAAATAGTTCATCATATTTTATAAGTGCTAACAGCAGTTCTAAAAACTTTAGCATCTTAAGCACGCCAGCAGGATATGTGGATTTTTCTGTTTTACTGTGTGTTTGTTAGTCTTATTAGGTTTTGTATAGTTGAAAAATAGGATATTTTATTATCAACAATTATTCTTACACTAAACAAATGGTATAACAAAACTTTCTGTACAGATGAAAAACTTCAAAAAGCTTATTTTTGTTTCTCAAGGCTATGTTTGTTAGGATATTTTAGAATGTCTTTGTGTTTTTTTATTTCCTATACTAGATTGGCAGAAAGCAAGTTAAATTACAGCTCTGTTTCTTATGAAAATAAAAAGTGAAGAGTACCGTGTTGCTCTGATTTGAAAACGTCTTGTGTTGCTGATTTGCAATATTTGAATTACATTCCTTTTATCTTTTCTGAAATTTTACTTTTATCCTTTTGCTTAATATTACTTTATGAGAATATTTTATGTATTATTTTATTCATATTATTTATATTTTATATTTCATAGATGATTGGACCAGGTACTGAAATTTATTTTCACTGACTCCACTTTGGCTATGGAATAAATTCTAATCTAAATATACCACATTCGTGTCTTCTAAGATTTATCTGGTCCCTGCTTTTCCAGGTACCCATTCCACCTTAGAAATTTATTAGGGGTATTTGTTATTTTCATTTATCCTGCATCCCTTTTTCTTCAGTGAGAGCATCAGCCTCCTAACTGCTCCTCCTTTGTTCCGTGTGATCCTGGTGGGACTGCTCACTGTGGCAGCACTGCCTTTGGCAGAGGATTTTAGTAGGTGATCCAGGCAATGCTAGTCGATCACTGGAAATAAAGAGGCTGAGGAATGGAGAAGCCGTGAGACTGGATGGACCTGTCATTTAGGTACTGAAATCACCAAGAATGATGGCAGGAGAATGGAGAGGAGAAAGGCAGTGAGCCTGGTGTTGAAATCTCAGAGAGGTGTGTGGGAGGGACCAGGAGGGCGGCGAGAACCGCAGCAAGGAGGCCTGGAGCGGGGGGCAGTCTGATGGCATGGGCTTCAAGGCAGCTGTTGGGGAGAGCAAGAAAGGGAGAGTGGTTTGGGGGTGGCGTGAGGAGCAGGCAGAACCCCCGTACCACCTTCTGGCCAGACAGTGCATGATACTTGAGAGAAAACTGACCTCCACTCAGGAGGGCTGTGGAGACTTCAGTGTCCTTAAAGGAAGGCCAGGTGTCCCTCTGAACTAGAAGGGGATGGGACAACTGAGAGAAGAGTGTGGATAGAGGGGATTTTTGTGATGACAGAGCAGTATGGGGATAAGGATTTGAGTAACAAAGTTGACCTGGGAAGCTTGGATATCTTGAGGTCACTGAAATAAACATCTAAGACAAGAAGGGGTGCCCTGGTGGCAACTTAAAGAGAGGAGATAATCAATTCTAATTACTCTTAGAACTTGGTTCAGGCAATTCTTAGGTGAGAACAGGAACTAAATTTATCAGAATCCAATTGGTCCAATACTGCTGTCCATTCTTCTTCCTTAGTAACTCGAGTCGGCCCCCTTTTCAATCCCCACTGGCTCTGCGTTGCCTTAGGCACTCCTTCGTTCTTTCCTGGATCATTACAATCGTCTGCTAACTGGTCTCCCTCACTGATCTTCATTCACCACATTTCTACCACAGTACTCTTTCTAAATTATTCACTTAATCAGGTACCGCCCCTGCTTTAAGTCCACTGATGGCTGTCCTAATGTTTCAAGATCCAAACTGGTATCATGGGAAGATCCCCCACGGACTGACCCTTGTTCTGACCATTGCTCTGTCCCTGTGGTCCCCTGGGCCCCAGCTCCCCACAGGCGCAGGCTGCCCCCTTTGTCCACAATGCTCAGTCCTGCTTTTTCACTTGGTTATCTTGTATGCATTCTTTAAGGATAGGATTCAAATCTTTGGTAGGACATACAAGAAACTGGCAGTCCTGGTTATCCCAGAGAAGGGTAATGGGGCAGCCTGGGAGAGCTGTGGGAGGCAGGGGTAGTAAAGAAACTTCCACAGCAGGCCCTTTTGTATATTTTGTATTTATATTACATGAACGTATTGCCTCATCTTTAAAAGTCTTGAAAACTTAAAAAAAAATTTTAAAGCATCAAGTAGACAAAAAACTACACTTAAGTGTTTCCTTCTGTGTGACATCTTCCTTAACCGGACACTTCCCTCCACTGAGCCCCCAGTGTGCCTACCACATTTCTCTGTGTAACAGGTATCGCTCTGCATTGTAATTATCTGTAAACAAGTTAACAGTCTTAATGTCTTCGTAGCCTAGGGGCTTTTTGAGGAAAGGGACTTTGTTTCCTCCACTTTGAATCTCCAGCACCCTGCACAGCACTGGTACATAGCAAACACTCAGTAAAGGTTTGTTGAATTAATGAGTGAACTGAATTCCTGCACAAAAGGGACACAAAAGATATGTAAGTAATCCCACTTATTTTACAGATGAAGAAAATGAATCCCAGAGAAGTTATTTGTTAAGAATTAGTAACAGAACAAAGACTTTCAATCTAAGGCAACAGGTTTACTATGGATTATACCTATTTATTTTAACTTAAATCCCTGGGTTTTCAGGAAATTTATGATTTCCTTCCAATTTACCCCCAAAGGACACTTTTACACATATCAGATCATGGGTTCTAAATTTGGGTTTGGGAAGTATGTATCCTAATTAGCTCATAGATCAAGCTTATACTAACAGGGAAATCACAGGGAAATCTTGTGATGCATTTATCTTAACAGCTGTGTTTTGTGTTATGGTTTTCCTGAAACACACACACAGTATGGTAGACATAGCTACATACAGTGTCTTTGGAGATAAAAGAATAGCATTGGAAAATGCAGTATATTCAGTTCTCACTTGTTAACATTTGCTGAATATGCAGGACGCGGAGCAGGACTAAGGGTGTGTGATTTTGCCCGTCAGCCTGGTTCCCGTGTGACATGGTCATGTTGGTGGGCTCCGGGACCACATTTTAAGTACCAGGAGGAGATCAGTGGTCAAAATCAATGGTCTTCAAACTTTTGCTCTCCTACCTACCTGAAAGAATTTTGAAAAATTTATATCCCTCCCACATTTTTATGTTGCCACCTATAATTTTTCATCATAAGTTTGTAAAGGGTGTAATTTCCAGGGTATGGCAGTTCATATTTTAAAATAAAGCTGTTAGCTCACTTTTTTAGATTTTTTTCCTAAAGAATCTAAATCCCACATAATTTGTTACCCTACATTATTCATTTTAAATATAGATGAACTAGCTCTTTAACAGAAAATTTACATTGTTTTTTTTCTTCTTCTTGAACTCATATTTTCATTCTATTTCCCCTGCAGAATGTTATCTTATTGCGTATTTTCATGCTTAAAAAGTGTTTATTGATCATTTACTCATTCTTTACAACAGACATTATAACTACATATTTACATAATTTTACTTTCCTGTGACTATGAGATTCTAAGTGTTAAAAATGTCTCTGGTTGAAGTTATCCCTACAATTGTTAGTAATACACAATTGATCAAACAATGGTTGTACTGCAAATTGATAACTGTGTGTGTTTAAACTTAAATAAGATTTTATTGAAAATGCATCTGTTAATGAAATGGAACTTTGTCTTTCCCAGTGGATTTGTGGAAGAATATTATTTGTAGCTAGAATGAGACTGAGTTCTGCCTCAATTCTATTCATGCATTTGTTCTTATGGATAGAAATGCCGAGGCACTTAGTTCACAGAAATAAGTAGATGGGAATGGGAGGAATTTGTTGTGGCAGTGTCATTCCATTCCTCAAACCCCTTTCAATTATATGCCAAAAATCCTGTGATAATCTATCATTTAAATTACCTTTGTTGGTCTATCAGGTGACAGTTTTGTTTCCAGCCATCATAGTCATTCCCTTTTTCAACACTAACACAAGGCTTCTGATTTTCTATTTATTGTGCACCTGGGGTCAAATTGCCACAGTAAGACGCGGGATCTGTGAGAAGAATGGCTTTCTTTTGTTAAATGGAAAAATGGCAGTTGTGAAATGGGGTAGAAAAGAGACCACAAGCATGTTCTCAGGCAGATACAGTTTAGGAAAGTGTAGAAATGAAATGGGGGATGTGAAGGTGATTCCCTTAAAATTGCCCATGCTCTGGACCACTCAGAGAGCCTTCACATGCATGGGCAGAAGGTGGCTATCGCAGTTGGAAGATTTCTCAATTAATCAGCAGGCATTTGGACAAAAATGATTGGAGAGCAGCAGAGATTAAGACAATCCTGAACAGACTGGTGATGACATGGTAGTTAAGTGAAGAGCTCTAAAATTCACTAGATGGGTAATCCTGGGCAAATTATTTAACCTCTGCCTTTTTTATTCTTCAGGAAATAAAGGAAATAATGATCCTTACCTCATACGGTTGTTGTTAGGGCTAATTGAATTAATATGCAAGCCACTTCCAACAGTGCTTGACAAGAAGTAGTCACTCAATAAATCTTTAATGTTAATACTAGGAAATGATTATATATGGCATAAAAATGAAGATGATAGCTCCTCAATATGTTAAAGTCCCATATACACTTTGCTATTAGTGAAGCTAACTGGTTTGCTATTTAATTTGCAAATTAAATAAAAAGTGCAAGTATTCACAGCAGGTAGGACCAGGGCCAAGATTCTTACGCAGTTTGCACTCTTACTGACCTTGCGATGCTGACTCTTGAAAAGCAAACACAATAAAAATAAACGAAAATAGAAGGTATATTAGCTGTAGAGTTATCCTTTCTAGATCAATGGGTAGCCTATGCTAAAGAAAATTTACAATATGCTTATTTCAGAGCTGCAAAAATAGTGTTTAATGTGTTCTTTCCTCATCTTCCATGACCACAGAAATTTCCATTAGTTCCATTTAGGACCTCCCCTCCCCCTACACATACACTTATTACTAAATATATCATCCAACTTTTGGTGCTTAGAGGTTCAGTTGCCTTACTACTGTTACAGGGGCTTCCAGCAGATCATGTTCAACAGTTTTATCTTTGTTGAATGAAAATTAGAGTTTTTTCCAATATTATTTTATTTCTCCAGTGTTTCTAATTGTCCCCAAACCACACCATTCTAAATTTGGGTTTTATGTTTGATAGTGAATATCATAAATTGAAAAACACAACAAAAGAGATTGAAAACCCTCATTTGAATAACATCAACTTCAGGAACAGCTGCTAAGATAAAATAAATCCAAGAGAGCTCAGCAACCAGAACCCAATTGCTTTTCTTTTTAAAGGAACAGGCAGATTCATATGTAAGTCTTAAATGGTCACTTTAAATCAATATGATATTTTAATTGATATCAAATCTGAATTTTTACATGGCAGTTTACCCGTTATATAGAGGATTCTATTTTACTGTATTTCAATTTGAACAATTATTTCATGACACCATCGATAGAGGCTTACAAAGTAGAAAATAAAATCCATCAGGAATCAAAACTCCAGATTTCTCCTTCACTGAAAATGCAGAAAAATAAATTTTACATTTTGCCTACCACAATATGAATAATGAAATCAAATGGAAATTTATAACTAAGATAAAATAGAATTGCCAGAATAAAAAGATTTGAACCGTTTTGTTGATTGCAACACCTTAGCCTTCTGTAGTGTGATTCATATTACTCATTAAAATAGTTGCACATAAGTCTGAGTTTTAAATAATGATACATAAAAGTTTTAAAGAAATCTAACATTAAAATGTAATCTTATAGAGTTGATAAACGATAAGGAGATTATTTGTTCTACAAAGGTATCATTCATCATACAAAAAGATTATGGTAATTATTTAAACATCTAGTTTCATTAGCACATTTAGAACATGACTTGATTTCTAAGTATAGTATTTACATATAACTTTTACTAGAAAAGATCTATAACATGAAGCAAGTACTAGCAAGAAAAATAGTCCTATGGCCTGAAAATCTCAGCATAGCAAATCATTTTGTGAAATGATGTATATGTTAATATGCTTTAATTTTTCTGGCCTAGTTAAATATACATATGAAAAGTGTTAATACCCTAGATATAAATTTATAATTCAAAGCATAGAAACAGTTCCACATTTTTCCTGCTTCTAATTTAATGATTCCAGTCTATCAGTCTTTTGTAAATAACTCCTATACTTCATTTTTCACTGACATTTTTTGCTCACTTGGCTGTTTCCACTTGGGACACTTGACTGTGTTTGTACCAATAAAATAAAATATCACAACCTCAGGTTACTTTATGAGAGTTCTCTATTGCTGTACTATCAGATAAGATGCTTTTAACTGCAAGTAACAAAAAACCTAACTAGTAATGGCTTAGACCACAAAGTATTTATTGTTTACTAAACAGGATGCCAAGAGGAAGGGAGCCTCAAGTTGGTTTGGGAGCCAGTGATGCCAACATGAACCCGGAGGCTGAGCCAGTATTTCAGCCCAGGCAATCTGATTCAAGTGCCTACGGTACAGGTCACTTCTTCTCTATAGTATTTTAGGTTGTCATTATTCTGACTTCCTGGGAGACTTTGAGTTTCTCTGGTGAGCAGAGACCTTGGGTCCCTCAATAATTATGTAACCACTGGCACATGATAATTATTCAACAAATATTATACCATTGAGGAGATTTTGAAGTAAGGGGAGAGAAACTAAGACTATGTAAAATAGAAGAGTGCTTTGGTGCAGAATTGAATTAGTTAGAACTATTCAAGTTGATGCCAGATCTTTGTGCTCTGTGGTTTGTAAATAGATTTTGTTGTGAATATAACACAAAAAAACATTTTTGGCCATTCATAGTCCCCCACTTCCTTGCAGTCTTTTGTTGGTTGATCAATGCTGTGGGTTTAAATTTGCAAGTTGAGAAATGTAGACTGAGCTAAATTGCATTGTGTAAGGAAGGTTTAGAGGCCATGTTAGTCAGCAAGGTTTAGCTCTGTGTGTGTGTGACTGTGTGTGTGTACAGGAAAGGAAAGGGGGTCAAGCAAAACAAGGCAGCTGGAGGAGAGACCCAAGAGATTTGTATGATCGGTGAGGTTTTAGAAAGTGAAATGTTATGTACTGTGTGATGAGAATCCATAAGATTTTAATAAATTAAAAAAATTATACTGCGAGTGGATACTGAAGATGAATTTATGTCAAGGACTTTAGTTGACATGGTCGAAGTGTCCTGTCAAAATGTTCTAAATGATTACCTGTCATGTGTGTGTGCATGTGTGCGTATGTTCACCGCATTTATTAAAGGAGGTGTGCTGCCCTGGCTGGTGTGGCTCAGTGGATTGAGCGCCAGCGCACGAACCGAAGGTTCTCTGGTTCGATTCTCGGCCAAGGGCACATGCCTGGGTTGCAGGCCAGGTCCCGAGTAGGGGGTGCACGAAAAGCAAACACACATTGATGTTTCTCTCTCTTTCTTTCTCCCTCCCTTTCCCTTTCTCTAAAAATAAATAAATAAAATCTTTTAAAAAAATAAAGGAGGTATGCTTTTCTCTTTCAAATGTAAGGATTGAGATTTCTTCTGATTGGTATCTGACCACTTTTCTATGAAAGCATCTTATAAACTGAGTGATTCATGCATACTCAAATTTTACATGGCATATTTTAAAATTAATCAACTTGGGAGCAAACGGAGCGTTCGAAACCAATATTTAGAGCTTAATAAAAAAAATCTATGAGGCATTCTTGCCCCAAAAAGAACCCTTTCAAAAGGATTAGTGGGGCAAAAGACTCAGCAGACCAGGCACAATCTTAAGTACTAAGAATGGAACACCTAAAAGATGATCAGACATTTGTCTTTTGCTCTGTGTGTCTGTGTCCTGCGGTGTGAGTTAGCGCAGGGCAGGCAATGAGCAAGGAGAGTTTCTTTTCTGGGAATTTTCACCCCGGTAGAGGTAGGAGGGAAAGGGAACAGCCACAGTGGTCTGTTTTTCCTGTAAACTCAGCCACCATTTCTTAAGTGGCACATGACTGTCATTTCAAGCTGGACTACTACTGGCCCAAAGCCAAAGGGATTGGCCAGAAATGAATCATCTTTGGAAATGCAGCCCGATGCCGAGATTCGCCCAGATGAGCAGAGGAGACAAGCCCAGCTAACTGTAAGGCCATCTTTAGAAGTCAGGAAGCAGAGCTGGTGGTCTGGTACTGCTTGGCTTGCAGAGTGAAGACTGCTTCAAGGTCCTACTCCAGTTCCTTTTCCTCCATGGAGTATGCCCTGACCACTTCAGCCCACATGTGGGACTCTGAGGCCTTGCAGCCCTTGGAAGCTGTTCTATACTATTTGGCAGTTAATTACTAACAGCCTTAAATTTATCTTGTGAGTAAAATGAGGTCATGGATATGAAATTCCTAGCACAGTATCCAGCAAGACTTTGTTTATACACCCTGCCACTGCTGGAAAAAAAGCCCTGGCTAGAACACAGAATTAATGACTGTGGAGCCATTAAGGAAAGGTGACTGAGCCCATCTTCTCATCTGTTATAAGATACAGACCCTAACAAGAAATTCTTCTCCAGATCCAGAAATTGTTGCTGCTATTGAAATAATCCAGATGGTATGGATTACAGAGGTTGTAATTCATAAAAACCCATTATTATCCAGATTTGTATACATGTATTAGTAGAAGCTCTGTGGCCTGAATGTTTGCCGGGGTATTTAAAACACTAGTTTCTGAGAAACATATATGAATAAATAAGGGTAGATTACTAACTTAATACATAACAAAGTCGGAACCTATTTATTTCAGCAAAATTAAAATATTTAAAAATTACAAAACATACTTATAACGAATTCATTTATAACAGAAGCTAATAAAGTGAAAAGTGGATGTTCTTTTCCTCCTATCAACCTCCTACCCAATTTCACTACTAATGGTTTGGTTAACAGCCCTTAAGTGCGGGCATGGAAGGGCTGGGGCTACAGACTCAAACATGCCCAACAAAGTCCCTGTCTTCCTTGGCTTATGTTCTAGTGGAATAATACAGACTATAAGCAAGCAAACAAATTAATAAAACTAAACCTGGGAAGTTTGCTTTTTATGTGGAAGTGGGTTCTAAATGATGAAAAAGAATCATAGCCTTGAACCCTGTGGGGAGAGTCTTCTAGACCGACTGAATGGCAGGTGCAAAGGGCCAGTGGACAAAAAAATGGGCTGCTGTGGCTGACACTTTGTGTGCCAAAGTGAGAGTTCCAAGATGGGGACCAGGTCATGTGTGCGAGACTGGGTAGAAGGTTCAATTTCATGCTAAATACGATGACAGGTCATTAAAGTTTCTTAATTGCAGGTGAGTGGGGGAGAGAAGGGGAGAGGGTTTGATTTTCATTTTTGAAAGATTCTGATGTAATGGGGGCAAGAATGGAAGTTTGTAGACAGACTGGAAGAGATTTGTCCACACATACACACACATACAGAATATATATGTATGTGTGTATATATGTACATATATGTGTGTGTGTGTATATATCTACACACAGTTCTTCTGACACTTGTTACCAGTGTACATTTTTGGAACTCCTCTTTGAAATCATGTTCAGAGTCAGTTTACTGTCTGTCTTAAAAAAATCAAACATCTTATTTTTTTATCTTTCTCTATCCACCCAAATGCAGTAATGTAGTTGGAAAACATGGGTTTGGCATTTTTAACACGGCTCTAGAATGTGTTCATGAGAATTGGCTCTAACTTTTGGATTGTTCCAAAAATTAGATTTCTTCTCAAAGAAAGAATTCAATAGATTCAGTGCCTACTGATGTGGTATCTTTTGAGCAGCATTGTTGTAATGAGTATGCAGTAGTAGCCTGCCAAGGTAATTCTTTGAAATTAAAAAACATTTGTTTGAAGTTATGTTCATTTATTCACCAAATAATTATTGAGCACTTACCACTAAGTACCAGGCACTGTTTTAGGCGCTGGGGATACATCATTGAAGAAGCAAACATTTCTGTCTTTGTTGGACTTACATTTTAGTAAACAGAGGATGGACCAAGCAAATGAACAAACAAGTGCAATAAGTAGATGTCACATTATGGTTGAAGGTTATATTAGAGGGAGGTAAAAGATTTGGAAAGCTGGAGGGGGGTTCCTACTATAACTGATGTTGTCAGGTTAGGCCTTACAGAGAAGGTGACTTTGGGTAGACCAGAAAAGGGAGAGGAAAGTATAAATATTAAGAGGGAGGATATTCAAACAGAGGGAATAGCTAGTGCAAAGGTCCTGCAGCAGCACTAACGTGCCTGGCAAGGTTGAGGAACAGCGAGGTGGCTAATGGTTGCTGCGGAAAGGCAGAGAGTTGTAGCACACGAGGTAAGAAAGGTAAGGAGATGGGGGGCCAGTCACAACAACCTTGTAGTCATGGAAGAATTTTGGCTTTAACAATGAATGACGGGTAAAGCAGAGGAATGACATGATATAAATTATATTTTAAAATAATTACTCTGACCACTGTGTTATAGGCTACAGAGTAGTGGTGGAAGTTTTGATGTGTTTTAGAAAACAACAACACTTGATAGTCACATTCCCTTATTTTTG
The DNA here is from genome assembly GCA_004026545.1 of Mormoops blainvillei. NCBI lineage: Eukaryota > Metazoa > Chordata > Mammalia > Chiroptera > Mormoopidae > Mormoops > Mormoops blainvillei. The sequence continues at coordinate 59,823 of PVJD01006385.1, read as the reverse complement.
CTAAATGAGGGGAAAGTAGCCAAAGTAAAGCATTTAAAAAATATTCCAGATTGCACCTTTACCCTTTATCTTTCCTTATCACAGCAAAGTTCTATCAAGCCCAATTCCTGTAGCCCTGTACTTAATGTGTCCTTACACTATTTTCAGGCTGAAGCCAAATTCCTTATCTTGTCCTATAGATCAGTCAAGATTGTCTTGGCTGCAAGAAACTGAATGCCTGACCCAAACTGACTTGATCAATAGGTTATTTACTAGCTCACATGTGAGCAGTCTGGAGGTATAGAGCCAGAGTGAGTTAATTTAGCCACTCAGTGACATCTGGGTTCTGCCTTCCCTCCCTGACCCTTTTCTCTCATTGTTTTGGGATATGCCACCACAGCTCCAAACATGTCTTGTCTGGGGGAGGATGACCAGGGCAGGAGGAGGTGAGGAAAAGACTTCCTATGGGCTCTCAGAGAGAAAACCCTTCCCTTAAAGCCCCCTCCCCCACCACACACACACACACACACACACACACACACACACACTTCCCATTATGTACTCATCAGAGTCAGGTCACCTGCTCAGGTCCTAAACCAGTCATTGACAAAGGGTACAGCATACCAAGACAGCTCCAAGATCCCAATGGTATCCCCAAGACCATCTCAGAATGTCTACAAAGTCAAAACTATTTTTATTATAACACTAAAATGTTAATTTTTACTCCCATTCTCTTATGAATGTAGTTTTCCAAAGGCTAACCTGAGGTAGTGCAACAGATTGAAAGCAGCAGGTATGAAAATCCAATCACCTTCCATTAAGCCAGACATTAAAGATATTTGAAAAACTTTCAAGTAATTCCACTCTATTTTGAAAATATAGTTATTTTCCATTAAAATGAGCTGTTTATGTTAGGCTGTATTTTTACTATTCTTATTATTTTTAAAATAAAGATTTTTACATTTCTGTTTTAATTTCAGGTATGGTAAATGTCAATAGATAGAACTTTTGGGGGGTCTCAATAATTTTTAAGAGTGAAAATTGGGTCCTAAGAGCAAAAGATTGAAAACCGTTGATTTACTTACAGGTCTGATTCATCCTTGGGGCTCCGGGCAGGGCCGAACGTTTCAGAGTTTACCTCAGCCTGACCTAAACCTTCTTAAAATATGATTCTGTAAATGGTTAGGTCACAAAAGGGTGTGCTAGACGCTGCTTATGTCATTCGCCAACCTCAACTCCCCTAGCTAATCAGGCAGTGAGCTCTCGCTTTGACTGTTAGGGGACAAAATGGTCAAAATGAAGACTTACGTGTTATTTGAAAAAAAACTATCACATTAAGTCGTTGCTTCTTAAGATGGGAAGGGTATAGGATTTGGGGGGCAGACAGTCGAAATTGCAAACCCCCTATTTGGAGCAGAGGTTACCCGCCTCACCCCCATGCATGTCATCAGTACTCTGGAGTAGGGAGTTAGGTAATTATTGGTAATAATTGGTTTCTTCTTCTTCCCCAGAGGCCCTGCATTCACAGCGTCCTTAATACTGGTGGTCCCTAACGGGTTATTGCGCTATCATTTGCCTAAGCTTAACAGCATCCAGCCAGGCCTCTGGGTGGCTTAGGCCAGTGGTCCCCAACATTTTTAGCACCAGGGACCGGTTTCGTGGAAGACAATTTTTCCACGGACAGGGGCGGGGAGACACGAGAGGTAATGCCAGCGAAGCTCCCCTCGCTCCGCTCCGCTCACCTCCTGCCATGCGACCCGGATCCTAACAGGCCATGGAGTGCTACCGGTCCGCGGCCCGGGGGTTGGGGACCCCTGACTTAGGCCAAAGGCAAACAGAAGGATTTCTTTGGATTCTAAAGTTGTCACTATGGCGTGCTTATTTTCTCGCCTTGATCTTTCATCCAGGATTGGGGATATGCACGTGTAAATTGGGAGGAGGGCACTCGTCCCTCCCTTATTCTTCATTGTTAATATTTTTTTCTTGTCTCATACTGTTTTGGTGTTTTAGTTTCAAAGTGCTCTCAGGAGTCTCCTTAAAAGAGCAAACCTGTTTTCCCCTTTTGAATAAATAAATCCCTTGTCTTACACACACACACACACACACACACTCCATCAAAGCACATCCTTGTGTTTATAACTCAACTCATAAGCCTGTGATTTCCCCATCTGATCTTCTTTCATTCTCCGGCCTCTCTGCTTCCCTGGAGAATTTTAGGCTGACATGGAACGCGGGAGGAGCTGGCCTGACCCCGGTTACGGGCGCAGCAGCCGGGATCCATTTTCTTCTCACATATTTTGCTAGGTGGGTGGGGACATTTCTGCATAAACTTGTAGACCTTAAGTGCCATTTCTTAGTCTTCCCGTTGTTTTCCGCCTAGGTCATTTTCTTTGCCCTAGTTTTCCTCGTAATTTTCCCCCGGTTGGGTTGTTTGCATCCACAGTTCCCGACGCTTAACACTCCCTTCCCTTGGGCCTATTCTAATTCTGGGTCCCGACTGTTTGGTTTATTTCTCCACTTTTAAAGCGCACGTGGCTCTTCAAGGGAGCTTCACTTTTGCTCCCAGTATGGGTGTTCGGGTTCCCTGGAGCCCAGAACACGTGCTTTAATGCAGCCATGACGCCCCTCCCCGACGGGGCCCCGAGACCGGTCAGCATGAGGCGGGGCGGGCAGTAGAGCCCGGGTGAACCACAGGGCGTAACAGGTGCCGCAGCCGCAGCTGCGCCAGCATCCCACTTGGCTCTAGGGATAAGGTTTTTTTTTCTCCAACGGGTTTTTTGGAAGTGGGGAGGAGACTCCGGAGGCCCCCACCGGACCAATGCAAGCCCCGGTTGTTCATTGCCTAGCAACGAGAGGAACCAATGAGAGGCGGCGGGGCCTGCGGCTTCGGCGGCGCGGGGGCGGGGTGGGAACCTTGAGAACCTGGCTAGGCGGGGAGGTGGCCGCGAGGGGCGGAGCGGAGCTGGGCTGCGGACCGGGAAGGCGGGAGCTGGAAGCGGAGGCGGGGCCGCCGGCCCGGGGCGCTTCGTGCCGCGCGCCTGTGCGGGCCCTCAGGGCTTCGCGATCTTGAGTACGACGCCGTGCCGTGTGTCCCCGTGGCTCCCGGGGACCGTGACGGTGAGAGCCTGGCCCCGCGGCGGGGATAGCGACGCGCCCGCCTGGGGAGGGGCGACTGCACCGGCGGGACCGGGGGCCGACGGTCCGAGGGTGGGCGTAGGCGGAGAGCGGGGGGTGGGGTTGGGAGTGGGTGCGGGGGTGAGGGTCGGCACCTGGCTGGGCGCCCCGCTTCTCTGCGAGAGGCTCTGCGCAGCCGTTCGGGCCGTTGGAGCTGGCAAGCGTTGACCTCCCCGGCCGCGCCCAAAGGTGGATGTTGGAGGTAGGTGCCAGCTTGGGGACCGCTCATGCTGGCGGTCGCAGTGCTGTGCCCACGGGAGGGCTCTGGCCCGGGGAGCCTAAAACCCTCTTCTGGATGGAAAGAGGGTGGCGCCTGGCTTGGAATGACGAGCTACGGCGGAGACGTGGGGGAGGAGATGGCCAATTTGGGGCTGCGGTGTCTCAGCAGGAGGCTGCGGGGCTTGCGGGTTTCGGGATTTGTCAGCCCAATCCGCGAGGGTTGTCGTTAGAATGAGTTACTGTGTGTCCCGTGGGCGCTGCAGAAGAGAACCCCGATGATAGTTAAATATCTAGGGGAAGAACTTACATCATCTAAGAGGCAGGCATGTGTGAGAATATTACCATGTATAATTTTGTAGTATAGTACAGTAAACTGAATTATGAGCTCCCTGCCCCCTTTTTTGAGTCTATGGTGATCACCCAGTTATGCAGCTCACTTGGGCCCAGGGAATGGAATCTGCTAAATATTTGCTCACAGTACGTGTGATACAGGAATCTTTAGATTATTACCCCACTTGAGCGTCTGTAGTTATGATTGCTGAATTTTCATTACTTGCAACGCTGATACAGTGCGTGTCTAATCTGAGCGAATTGAGATTACCCTATTCTGGACTCCATATGGGGTGAGGATTAAAAGAGGCTCTGAGGATGGTTCAGAAGTGTAAGAGAGGGGCTTTCCTGAAATTTGAAAGCGCTGGGCTTCCCTAACAATTCACACTGGAGTCTAGGTCCAGATTTGGCTGTGAGTGATGGGTGTCTTGGAATTCTTCATGACGAAGGAGGGATTGGTGTACTGTTGAGGTAGGAGAAAATTCTGGCAGCCTTGACCCTGACCTGAAAAAGTAGGTATGACTTAACACATTTAGGAGACTGAATAAAATATGAAAAGAATGTGAGATCTGGAGAGAGAGAAAAATGTCTTTAGAGTTAAAATTGAGGTCAAGCTATCCTGAAATTTAGAAGATAGATTTATGAATTTGAATTCAGCTAGCAAAACTTAATCCACCCAATCCTAACTATCTTAACCTATAGGCCTAGGAAGCTTAGGTTATTCATTCATGCTAAATAAGTAAAATTATTGATTTTGGTGGAAATGCTTGACACTCTAATCTGCCTTCTGTCAGTGAAAGTTTCTCAAAATGGTTCTTTTGAAAAGAGGATGAAGAAACTGGTAGTTAAATGAAGGCTCTTTAATGACTTGCTGGGTCTTTTCAGCCAAGTCATTTTATACCCTTCCGTCTCTTCTCTTTCCCCGTGTGTACAGTGAAGATAATAAAGCCCTAGGGTTAAGTAACACGAGGGAAGCAATCTTGAAGATAACTGCAAGGACTTGGTTATTCTAGGATGAAATGTGAAGATCTCATAACACATTGTACCTGATGACAAGACTTGTTATAATGTATTATATTCCAAACACGCTGAGGCGGTATATGAGAAAACTAAAATGTTAATTGTTCAGATGACTTGCCAGAGGCTTCAAGGCCAGCATGAAAACAGATTATATTCTTGGCCTATCCAGAATCCTGACAGAGCTGCTCTTTGACAAAGTTGGCTATGACACAGTTTTAGAAAAGGAGACATTCGAGTATCTTCCTAGAGACAGGAAGATGAGAAAGACACTGCTCCAGTATTATATGATTGTAATTCATTTCCCATGCTTAAATTGTAGCAGTCCCAGAGCTTTTAAAGTGATGTTTTTCCATATCATTTATCAGTGAATATATAAGTCTTATTGGTTTGATCAGACCACAGAGAGGCTTTAGTACTCGGTGGGCCTGTTTTGTGTCTTTGGTGATGGTGATCATGATTAGCTGCTAACAAAGGTACAGGTTACCTTTAATTCATGAATTTATGGATTGAGATAGAATAGAAAAGTGCACCATTCATTATTGATAATGGAAAACTACGAAAATTTTTACTTTTGTTAGTGGATCAATATTATATAGTACCAGCAGATTTACTTAATTGTACTTTTATAATTTATTCTTTTAATAACTATTTATGAAACACTAAGCCCTGTGCTTGCCAGACCTGAGCATAAAAATGTTGAGTGTTACCTTGTGGCATTTGTTTTAGGAAATTTACAGTATCACAAGGGAGAGAGAGCAAAAAGAGAAAATAAAAAATGCAAATATGGGAAGGCTTTAGAAAAGAGAATTTCATCTGTGTCCTGATGGAGGGGAGGAGGTGGTGTTGTCGTTCACCTGTTGAACACAGAGTGGCATGTTCTGTGCAGTGTACTGTTGGGGAAGTACAGGTGGTTTGGTAGTTAGAACCAGGTGGGGTGGGTTAGTGATAAGCTTGGAAAATAGCTATATGACCTTTGACCAGTAGGTGATAGGGAATCTTTGAAAGGTTTTATCCAGGGGAATTATATTTGATTTTTACATTAGAAGTATTTCCACCAAAATCAGTAATTTGAGTGATTGAAAAGTGTTCTGAATATAGACAATCTAAGTAACACTGGAGAGACAATAGACCTATACAGAAATTAAAAACTTTAAAAATATTTTATCGAAACCCCCAGAAACTTTTAAAAAAGTAAAAATGCTTATTGATATAAGCAACCTTTATTGAGCATCTTTTTTTTGGTTTTTATATTTTTTAGTGAGGTATAATTGACATAACATGAATTTCAGGTGTAACACGATTCAAAATTTGTATATATTGTGAAATGATCACCACAGTTAGTCTAGTATCTTCTGCTTTTAAGATGGGGGGATAGAAATACGAGGATAAATAAAATACACCCCCACTTTCATGCTCCTTGCCGTTCAGTAGGAGAGAGAAGACAGTTACAATACGGTGCAGAATCTGAGTGTCATAAGGGGCATAAAAATGTCGGGTCCTAGCAATGCAGGATTCAGAGATGAGAGAAGACAGAAATTCAAATTAGGGACTTCTGGCCAAGATGGAGGTGTAGGTAGATACACTTTGCCTACTCATACAACCAAAAGGAGGACAACAACAAATTTTAAAACAAAAATAATAAGAACTGCCAGAAAATCGAACTGTATGGAAGTCTGACAACCAAGGAGTTAAAGAAAAAACATTCATCCAGACTGGTAGGAGGGGCGGAGACTGGGGTGGGCAAGGCAATGGCTGGCATACTGGGCAGTCCCACATTTGCATGTGGATAAACTGGGAGGAACAGCTGGGAAGTGAGAGAGACTGTGTAACCTAGGGTTCCGGTGGTGCAGGAAAAGAAAACCTCAAAACCTCTACCTAAAAACCTGTAAGGGTTGCAGTGGCCCAAGAAACTACCAGTCTCACAGGAAAGTTTGTTTGAGAGACCCACAGTGTCCTAGAACATATACAAACCCACCCACCTGGGAATCAGTACCTGAAGATTCCCAGTTTGCTTGTGGGTAGTGGGGAAGTGACTGAAAGCCGGCCTAGAGCCAAGCAAGTAGCATTGTTCCCTCTCAGACCCCTCCCCCCCATCACAAGAAGGCAGTGATGTGGGTTGCCCTGCTCTGGTGAATACCTAAAGCTCCGCCCCTTACAACATAATAGACCTGCCAAGATAAAAATAAACATATGGCCCAAACTGAAAGAACAGATCAAAGCTCCAAAAATAGAACTAAGCGATGAAGAGATAGCCAGGAGAGAGCCAACCTAACAGATGCAGAGTTTAAAACACTGGTAATCAGGATGCTCACAGAAGTGGTTGAGTACGGTTGCAAAATGGAGGAAAAAAATGAAGGCTATGCAAGTGAAATATAGCAAAATATACAGGGAACCAACAGTGAAGGGAGGGAAACTCGGACTCAAATTAGCAATTTGGAACATAAGGAAGAAATAAACATTCAACCGGAACAGAATGAATAAACAAAAATTCAAAAAAATGAGAAGCTTAGGAACCTCTGGGACATCTTTAAACATTCCAACATCTGAATCGTAGGGGTGCCAGAAGGAGAAGAAGAGCAAGACATTGAACACTTATTTGAAGAAATAATGAAGAACTTCCCAATCTGGCAAAGGAAATAGACTTCCAGGAAGTGCGGGAAGCTCAGAGAGTCCCAAAGAAGTTGGACCCAAGGAAGCACACACTAAGGCACATCATAATTACATTACCCAAGATGGAAAATAGGAGAGAATCTTAAAAGCAGTGAGAGAAAAGGAGACGGTTGCCTACAAAGGAGTTCCCATAAGACTATCAACTGATTTCTCAAAAGAAACCTTACAGGCAAACTGATTTCTCAAAAGAAACCTTACAGGCAAGAAGGGGCTGGAAAGAAGTATTCAAAATCATGAAAGGCAAGGACCTATATCCAAGAATACTCTATCCAGCAATGCTATCATTTAGAATGGAAGGGCAGATAAAGTGCTTCCCAGATAAAGTAAAAGGAATTCGTCATCACTGAGCCATTATTAAATGAAATGTTAAAGGGACTAATCTAAGAAAAATGATCAAATATGTGAACAGTAAAATGAAAAGCTTAGAACTATTAACAACTGAACCTAAAAACAAAAACAAGCTAAGCGAACTAGAAGAGGAACAGAATCACAGAAATAGAGATCACCTGGAGGGTTATTAGCAGGGAGGGGATGGGGTGAGAATGGGGGAAAAGGTACAGGGAGTAAGAAGCATAAATGGTAGGTACAAAATAGACGGGGAGGTTAAGAATAGTATAGGAAATAGAGAAGCCAAAGAACTTGTATGTATGACCCATGGACATGAACTAATCGGGGGAATGCTGATGGGTGGGTGGGTAGGGGGTTTCAGGGCACAGGGGAAGAAAGGGGAGGAAAATAATGGGCCAACTGTAATAGCATAATCAATAAAACATATTTAAAAAAAGAAAATATAAAACCAATGGAATGTGTTAAAAAAGAGAGATTCAAATTACTAATAGTTCTTAAATAGAAATTAAACTGTGGCCAGTTGAACAATCAGTGCAATCTTAACTAACATTTACTGTTCTCATCTATTAACCCTTCATCCACTCCCTTCCCTCCCTCTTCACTCTTTTGAGTGAAGTTTTTGGTTTGACCACCATATACGTAGCTATGGGACCTTGAACCAGTTACTAGTTGCCTTTATATTTCTCTGTCTTGGTTGTCTCATTTGTGCGTTAGGGACAATGATAACCTACGTCATAGGGCTGTGATGATGAAATAAGAAAATATGTTAGTATCCAGAACAGTGCCTGGAAAAATAGCTTACAGTTACTGAGCACTTAATATTTCTACTTGACATAAAGTGCTATAATCGAATAAGGACTAACTTAAGGAGAGGCTCTCTTTTTTGTCACTAGTGGATCTGTCCATGAGCATCTGATAAAGCCTGTACATTCAAAGAAGCTAAATACATTCTGTTACACTAAGCTTTGTTTATTATCTCCTTTTCTTGTTTGCTAATCACGTCCCTGAAATCTGTTTTCCATTTTTACCCCTCACTAATCACCAAATTCAACATAGTTTTCTGTTTAGATTTTGCCCTTTCTATGGCATTTGTTGCTCTTCATGATACTCTCCACTTTAAAACTTTTTTCCCTTGGCTTTCCCAAAGCCTGGCCACGCCACTTTTTAATCTCTTACATCTAGGTCACTTTCACTCACCTCTTATATGTTGTCCTTTATGGGTTCTTTCTGCTTCTCCTTTTTCCCTGTATGAATGCAGCTACCACATACACGCTAAATCTGCCTTGATGCCTTGTGCCCTCCAGGCCCCCGAGTTTATCCCTGTTTGAATGTCTCATGATGTCGTCTCTAAGCTCAGTGAGTTCTACACTGAGCTCATTATCTCCACACTTAACCAAACCCAGTTTTATTAACCTTACTCCTCTGTTGTCTTCATCTAAGTGACAATATTTTGTCTGGTACCAGATACAAATTTTTCCTTGAATAAAGGCCTCCCTTTTGTACACTACCATGTTTACTAGTTCAGCTTTCGAAGGATTTCTTACCTGTCTTTTGATATCCTCATTGTCACTAGCTAAGTCAGCTAGCCAGTCACTGACCATCAGCTGCCCAATTTCCTATAATATTTTTGTGTGGGGCGTGCTGAAAATGGAGCCCATTTTGGAAACATTTAAGACAGGAGGCAACTGCTAGAAGAATATTGTTCTAAAAGAGTTGTAGCACTACATATGCTTTTAAAATTGTTTACAGAGTTTGAGGGGCTAGTAGATACTATAACCAAGATGTGTACCAGCCTTTGCATATACTTTCTGCCTGAGAGTTTGTAGTCTAGGTTCTAAAGGTCTCAGTCTTGGATTAGTCAGCCTGTTGCTACTCGATTGTAATCTGGTTGATGTGCCTTCCTAGCTAAAAGGTGGCACCTTCAACATTACTCTTTCTGTTCTGTGTCCAAGTTTTAGAAATATCCTACATAGGATCTAGCATATGAAAGCAAGAAAACATTTTAGAAATCATCAATAAATACAAACCATCATCAGCTGTTTTATTTTATAATAAGGAGATGGGCTCAGAGAATTTATATCCCTTGCTCTGGATACTTGCTGAGTGTCAAGAAGAGGCCAGGGTCTGTGAGGCTCAGGAATTATAGTTTTTATTCTCAGTTTTCAGATTAAATAGTTGGGTTTTTATAACTGCTTTCCTGGTTTGTAACTAGGTAAGGTAACTAATCTTTCTGAGCCTTAGATTCTTCCGTCAATAAAATAGTGTTATATCTACTTACAGGGCCTCCCTAAGGATAAACGGCATAGCTGATGAACCACATCTGGCCCCAGCAGGGGCTTAGAGTGGTAGTTCTTCTCTCCTGCAGCCCCACACAGTTGTCTGGTACAGGAGGTCCTAACTTCCTGTCCATGGATCCTTTGCACATTTGTGGACACTTCATGGATCTTCTGAAACTAGCCCAAACTGCGTGCTTCAGTACAATACTTTTAAAAAGGGAGGGTCATTGGTTTTGGATTCTGTGACCCAAAACAATTTAACCTCTGATTTGGCAGTTAGCAGGCCAAGGACCCAGGGTTTTTGGTGTCTTGTAGCCAGACTGGGTAGAATTTAGAGTTTTTTGAAATATTTTTGGAACAGTATATATTTTAAAAATATTTTAAAGGACTTTAGGTACAAAGAATCAATTAGTTATATTCCTTGGGTCATTACACAGTCTCATAATTGGTCCATTTATTTATTTAGTTTTAATAAGATAATAATAGGTACCACCTAATATAAAGCAAAGACCTTGACAGTAACCTCTAAATAACCATTTGGGCCCCTCCATCCCTTTTTCCTGCTTTGCTCACCTGATGCAACTATTTACTGAATCCTGTATTCATTGTTTCCTTGTATCTTTTTAAATATCATTTCATTGGATCTTTTTAAGTTTTTCATACATACTGTACAACTAGAAACTATATGTTACATGCTATGTCTTTTGAGACATTTTCCACTTTATAATGCTGAAATTCATCCACTTAAAATTATATTGCGGAGGTTCATGTGTATTGTATGTCACTGACGTTTTCTGATTGCTGCGTGACGTTCCATTTCTCAGAAATGCCAGTCTGTCCGTTTTCCTGTTGATGGGTGTGAGGGTTGCTGTTGTGAGGCAGGCTGCTGCTTATTTTCACACCTTTTGGTGTACAAATGCAGGAGTTTTTCTTGGATTTATACCTAGAAGTGGACTGATTATGTTGTAGAGTCATGTGAAACAGATATATGAATTTCATCTGTCATAGTGTTTGTTTTTCAACAGTTCTCCTCACCCTCCAGTGTTGAATAGGCCTTAGCCAGGTGTTCCCTAGGGCTGTTGTTTTCAACCTGTACTTAGTACTTTGGAACACTTTCACATTTTGGAATGCATTCTATGGAAGCCTTGGAAAAGAATACCTTTTTGGCATCCTGTAATCTAAACGGCATAAATAGAATACTAACTTACACTGAACCAATTCCATAGAGTACAGCCATGTTCTTAAACTTCATGCATCAGAATCACATGAAGGATCTGTTAAACCACCGATTTCTGGGTTCCACCCCTAGAGTTTCTGAATCTGTAGATCTGAAGTGGAACTTGAGAATTTGCATTTTTAGCAAGTTCCTAGGTGCTGTTGATGCTATTAGTCCTGGAACCACAATTTGAGAACTATAACCAATGACAGAATTTGGGCTAAGCATCAAAAAGTTATAGAAAGATGACCATGCTATTACAGAACAGATTCATAAGTAATGTTTAGTTTCTCTGTTATTTCCATTGACTTTAGTAGATTTTGTTACCTATTACTTATTTTAGAAATGAAATACTAATAAATGGTAATTGTTTTTTATTTTATTTGGATTTCTTAGCTGACTTCCAACTTTACAAAGAAAGATAGCTTCTTTTTTGTTCTTTTTCTTAGTAATCCTCATGTAAGAATTTGATCGCTGCTATTCCTGCCCCTGCACTGGAAGAATTTGAACTTGGTATACTGTCTGTAAATTGTCACATTCTTGGTTCATACACTAAATCACCTTCCTGCTTCCCTAAGCTGGCACCAGTCAAGATGTGATTGGAGGCCCTTTTAAGTTGCAGCATGCCTAAAGTGTTGATTGTTGTTTATGATAATATTATAATGGCATGCCACACTAATATGTCATTGAACTTTGTTGACATTTATTCAGCAAACTTTATTGGGTTCCAGCCATGGCTCAATTATGATACCTCATAATAAAGCAGGGAACAAACAGGACGATGACAAACCTGCTGACCAGAAACTCAGTTTAGGCGGAGAGAAGGGGTTTCATTACAGTGGGATCTGTGCTGTAACCAGGTTAATGCAAAGTGTTCTGGAAGCACAAAGAGGAGGGACTGGTATTTTGGGGAAAGCCTGGCAATTTGGGCTCTATATTAACGTGACTTAAAAAAAGTTTTTGTGTATTGCTTATTTGAATTTAATATGTTGTATGCTTTTATAGAGTTCACAGTCTAGTTACTCATTTGGCACAGTTATTGTCTGACTGTAATTTAGTCTTAAGATGAGGTGGTAGAGAGGCAAGTACCTGTGTATGTGTTCATTTTGCAAAAGCAGCTCACGTACTGTGTATTTGCTTCTCTTCTACACTAAAGCCAGGAGGGTGTAATAATTAAATGTGCTGGGCCGCTGCGGTTTGAATGTTGGCTTTGTCACATTCTGGCTATGCCACTTTGTGCAAGAAAACTCCCTGGGTGGTCTCAGTTTCCTCATCTGTAGCAGGGGGAAAATAACTATTTGAGTTATTTTTGAGATTGAATGAGTTTATATATGTCTTTATATGTTTTAACGTTCTCGTTCCAAGTAAATGATTTATGCATAATAGATTTTGTTTTTGTTGTTAAAATTGAGTAGAATCTCATTTGTTGAACATGTGGTTGTGGAGGCCGTGTGCGCACGTCCTGTTACAGAAAGGTGAAGGACAGATTTTGATAGAAATAGCTATACTTGATTCCATTTTAAGTCCCATGAGAATTGTAAAAATCATAGATGATAGAACTGAAAATTCTTCAAAGGTTATCTGGTTTGACATCCTGATTTTACAGATGTGGAAACTGAAAGCCAAAGAAATTGTGACCAGCTCAAGGTTGTTCAGTAAAATGATAGAAGCGGCGCTGAGAGCCACAGCCCCTGGCACTCGTTCTCTAGCCTTTCAGCAGCATGTGCAGCTTCCCTGAAATGACAGTGCCCTGAAGAAAACTACGTTTAATTAGAGAACCAAGCCCAAAAAGATGAAAATAGCAATAAAAAGTCAGTCTATAATGAAACGCCAGATGGTGTGACACATAGACTCTGAATACATACCTATGTAAAACTTCTTCATGAGCTGCTCTCTTGAAGCAGAGTGTGATTAACTGACTGATCTGGAAATAAATTATATATGTGTGTGTGTATATGTGTATACTTTTATATATATACACACACACATATATAATTGCTCGTGCTATTCTGCCATTAGTTTTGGTGGTTGAAGAGTTGTGATATTCATCCCCATTGCCTCTGCTTATTACCAATTTCTATTTAAAAACGTGGATTTTTTTCATTGTATGAAAAATATATTCACTTATAGAAAATTTGGAAGACACAAAAAGTAGAGATTATTCATAATATTTTATGTGTGTGAAAATGCGTGAAGAAAGAGATGAAAATGCTGCCCTTGCCTATCTCTTTTCTACTCCCAGGTTGGTCTTGTCTTCCAGTTTTCCCTGTTCTCCTGTCTTTATAGAGAATTTATACCTGTACATATATACTTATATATAACTTTTAAAGATCAAATAAGATCATGTTTTTACTGCTCTGCAGCTTTAAAAAAATTACTTAACAAAATATCATGGAACTCTTTCCAAATAGTAAAATACCTAATAGTAGCTAACTGATATTTTTGTGTACTTACCATGTACCCAAGACCCTTTACGTGCATAAACTTATATTTAATAAGGTTGTTGCCTAAATTTTGCAGCTGACTTTATTATTTAACCACATTGTAATTGTTTGAGGTAAAGACTGTGTTTACTCTCCTTTTGCAGTTGAGGAAAATGAAGCCCAGAGATTTCTGTTCTGGGCCACTTACCTTGAAAATGCTGGAACTGGTGTTTGAAAGCAGGTGGTCTGACTTTGGATCCTGTGCTTTTAGTCATTGTAGCGTGCTGTTTCTCATACTGCAGCAGTAATTGGTGTATATAAGGAATTTAATGTAGCATTCTACTCTCTAATGGCAAATTCTGTCTTGGAGCTTCACTGAGATTGTGTTCCTCAACCCAAAGGGATACACCTGAAATATTTTACTCTGATTTGTGCCTCACACTATTTTGTGCAGTCTTTGTCCAGTTGGGAGATTAGATTTAATGAGTGGTGGTGGGAGATCACCTCCACTGAAGCGGCAGCACATGACGGTTGAGAGAGTGGGCTCTGGGGTCTGGGATGGGGAATGCACCCCAGTTCTGCCACTTGCCAGTTCTAGGACCTTGGGCAAATTACCTAATTCTTTTGTGCCTCAATTTCCTTATTCTGCAAAAAGGAAGTAATATAACACTGAGGGTCGCTGTGAGGATTGACCTCAATATTGCAGAGCATTTAGAACAGCGCCTAGCACGTGTTTATTAAATCAGTCCCCTATATCCCAGTCCCCTATATACTCTGCTTAGTTTTTTACCCATTATCTCATTGTATATCCACAACCACCCTACAAAGTACGAGAGAACACTCAGGGTGAGAAAACTGGCCCAGTGAGACTTGGTCAGGATATGACCCCAGTCTGTCTGACCCAGGCCTGTGAGGCTCGCATTGTTTGCACTGGACTTTCCAACTGTAGAGCCTCATAGCCACAGACCCAGCAAGGAAGCAGCGTTTGAGTTTTAGCCGTTCAGATATATATGAAAATAATAATTTATGAAGAATTTATTTCTTTGGAAAGTAGCTATACTATTAAATTATGGCACTCAAATCATTTAGATTTTAAATTTGTAAAAAGTAGATTTTTCTAGAGGTTGAATTTTTTTGTGTTTCTATTCTGATAAGCATGTCTGAATTGGGGTTTTGTTTATGGTAGCAGAGACGTTTGTAATGGAATTAGAAACTATGGTCTTCTTTGGAACAAAATTATAGTAGAAGATGGTATTCATTTTTCAATAGTCATAATTTGGTTTTTGGGAGTCATCACATCTCTTAAAGTATGTTGATAACTAAATTCTCAAGTTTTATGACTAAATTTGTAAGATAGGACTAACGTTTAAAGACTTCGTTTTAATAATTTTATTTTCTTAACCCAGCAATTCGGTGGCTCTAACTTTGTGAGATTTTGACAGAGACTGTAGTTAGCTATTTGTGAAAAATCCTGTGCAGTATTTAGAAGCCCAGATGGTATAATGTCTCTATATAATGAAAAAATATTATTTTCTAACACTTGATTGAAGATTGTTTTAAAATTCTGATTAGATAGGCAAATGCGCCTCCTCAAGTTTGAATTCCACGTGAACTTGAAAAGATTACTTAAAATAGCGTAGAGTGTGAAGGAAATCTTGTGATCATGATACTACTTATGTTTCTGCTGAGTTCTCCGTCAGTGAGTAGATGTGTTAGGAGAGGTTCGGGGAGTGAAGAGTAACGCTTTCCTCTAAAAGGCTCGTCTTTTGCGTTGTTTCCATTGCTGTTTTCCTTTAACCACTTTTACCTGCTGGAATGAGCATGTTAATGTACAATTAGTTATTTACTTGAATATTCATTGATTAGTCTGTCTATTAAAGTGAGAGGGGAGAATACAGAAATGTAAAGTAAGTGGTATTTAAAGACTAACTGGGAAAGAGGAACGAGCTCATACGTATGTGGGGGGGCTAGAGAATGGAGTTTTGTGGGCTGTGCGGAGGGGATGTTGGTGGTTGAGCTTGACTTTGAAGAAGCATTGGCGTGGGGGCCGTGAAAGAAGACAGCGTGGGCGGAGAACACAGGTTGGAATGAGTGTGCCATCTGTGGGACTCAGTTCATTTATAAGCATTTACTGAGTACCTGCTATGTTTCAGAAACTGTTGGATACAAAAATGAATAATTATCCTGTAGAAGTTCATAAACTAGTGGGGGAGGCATCCAACTCTAATAACATGAAGTGATTCATTATAGTACTGGATGATATCATTGTCATAGAACTAAAGAGTTGCTTTTGTAGTTTATGGTATTTAGTTATGTTTCAGCAAGAGACATGTAAATTAGGGAGGGAATTCAGAAATGTATATGGGGTGGGCAAAAGTAGGCTTACAGTTCATATGGAAAATAATACAATAAATAAAGCAAGAATAAACTTTCACATGCTTACAACTGTAAACCCGCTTTTGTCCAGCCTGTATATATATTTTAAAACTTTCATTAGTTATTTATTGCCGAATAACAAATTACTCTAAAATCTAGAAGCTTAAAACAGAGAGCATTTACTCCCCGATTCCTGTTGATCGGGAACCTGGGCGTGGCCTAGTTGGTGCCTCCGGCTCAGGGCCCCTCACTGGGCTGCCTTCGAGGTAGCGGTCAGAGTTGCGGTCATCTCAGGGCTTGACCGGGGGAGGGCCCGCTTCCAGACTCGCTCCTGTGGCCCTAAGCGGGACTGAGGGCCTCACCGGCTGTTCACGAGAGACATCAGCTCCTTGCCACATCGGCCTCTCACGGGGCCGCTCACAACATGACAGCTTGCTTTCCCCAAAAAGAGGGACCCCTGGATCCCTGTAGCGAGTGAGACCGACCCCAGACGGAAGTCACCACCTTTTTATAACCTAAATGTGGAAGCAAAATTCCATCTCTTCTGGTATATTCTATTTGTTAGGAACTAGTCACTAAGTCCACCCCACGTTCAAGGAGCAGAATAACCCTAAGGTGCATTTACCAGGAAGCAGGAACAATTGAAGGCCACCTTAGAGTCTGCCTCTTCCAAAATTCTACAAGTGATTAATACATAGAGAGAACCCCTGAGTCTTTGGGTAGAAAGGAGAGGGAGAACCGGCCAGGGAACTTTTCTGATGGGGGAAATAAAACAGGTGTAATTAACCTGAATGACAGATGTTTTTGCTAAAGATCTGTGAAGTTACTTTGGATGTTGTCTTAATATTTACTCTACTACAGAAAATGGTAAAATGGGTTATTCTGTCCTCATTAAACATTCTATGTTATTGATCTTATTTCTGGGAATTGTTTTTATGCCTTTTCAAAACAATGATGTGTAAATAAGAGAGATTATTGTTTGTGGCATAGCAGAGAAGTTTATAAGTGTGCCTGAATTTGAAGTAGTAGATAAGTTTCTTTAAAATTTTATGCTCTGAGTGGAATAATTAAGTTATGAGAACTCAGTCATTTAAAGAAATGATGAAAATATTTTCTATTCTACTTTGAAGGTAGATTTGAATGTACAGTGCTGAAAGGTTGAATTGGTGTGTACATGCACAGTTTTAAAGACTGAGATTTGTGTTCAAACTTCACAACCCATTAGAGATGACTTCAGGTAGTGCCGTTGACTTCCTGAGCTCAAGTTCTGTGACTACAATATGGAAAAATATATATGAAAGAAAATTCTTTGACATGAAAATAGTAGATTTATGAAACTTAGTAAAATCTTTTTTTTCTTTTAGAAAGGGTACAATTATATTAAGTTTACAAGTCTCACTGCATCCCAATTTTCTGTCAGTTTTCTAACCTAGAAAGTGCTACAAGATAATTATTATGTTCTGCCAAATAATTTTACCCAGAACAAACCAGAGTACCCTTGTTTATTTTATATCTGAATATAATATTGGCACTTCTCAACCCAGAGGGAAGCCAAAATAGTCTTCAGAAATAGTAAGATAACATTTTTTTCTGAAATGATTTCAGTTTTACTGTAGTTAGTAAGATTTTCTATTATGAAGACTTAAGAAGTGGACGTTAAGGAATACTTGGGGCAAGGAAGTTTATTAGATGCCTGTATGCATGTTACCTACGAGTAAGGAACCTAACGGTTTCTCTGAATAGGAGCATTTTTTTTAACAGATCAATTATTTAATTAGGTTCTTCATAAGAAATTTAGAACACCAGTTTGTAAGGATAAAGCCCATTTGTGAGAGCAAACGCAGAACGGGGTTAGCTCTAGAGCTGAGGGACAGCTTTGATTTTTGGCAGAGTTCGCGAGTCCACGGCTTTCTGATCAGCCTTGCGCTGCTCTGTAATCTCATCGTTCTCTTTCTGTCGGTCAAAGATCTCCCCTTCCTGGTGTCTGGGCTTGCACAGCTGCTTCTTCTCAAAGTAAGCATCCGTGAGATGTTTGGGGATTTTCACACACTGATAGCAATTTTGGTGGAGGTCGCAATGACAAACTTCTGGTATGTTCTATGCAGAGGAACTTGATTAAGGGCCAGTGGTCCAATAAAAAGTAGTAGACCGCTGCTCAGCTGCTTCAGGAAAACCGCCTTCTTGCCTCTGTGACGCCCAGCGAGGATGACCAGAGTGGTCCCAGGAGTGACGCTTGCTATGGCTCAACAGCTTTCAAGGCACATCTTCAGTGGGATAATATCTAGGCATTTTGCAACATGTAACCACTCAGGTACCACCACTCTTGTTGCCACAAACTCGTTTTGTGACAGTAGCAAGAACTTTCTCCTCCTTTTTCTTTTCAGTCCTGGATATAGCTGCTGAGAACGTCCTCTTGTACATGGCCTTTTGGGAATACGTGGCCGATCGGGACTATCTGCCAATTCCTCTGATTAGGACAGGGTTTCGGCTCCAGTGGGGCTTCCCCTTCTTAGGCATCTTGACCTTGAGGGTAACCTTCTTAACCTTGCCACCAGCATTGGCCCTCTTGGCTTTACGTTTCTTCTCCTCATTACTGGCTTCTCAGTTTTTTCACCCACCATCTTGCAAGATGGGAAAGAGAGAGGAAAGAATTCTTACTTACAGAACACTTTATAGGTTTTTATTTTCTTTACTATATTTTAAGATTGTTCCCTAACAATCTTAGATGAATGTAATGGCATTTACACGATGCTTAAATTCTTTTTTAAAAATATTTAATTAATTAATTTATTTTTTAGACAGAGGGGAAGGGAGGGAGAACGAGAAGGAGAGAAACATCAATGGTGGTTGTCTCTCACGCACCCCGCCCCACTGGGGACCCAACCAGCCATGTGCCCTGACTGGGGAATGGAACCTGCGACCCTTTGGTTCACAGGCTGGTGCACAATCCACTGAGCCACACCAGCCAGGGTGAAATTCTTTAATCTTTAATTTTTGTTCATAAAATTCACTTGTGATTTTGACCTGTCTTGGAATCTGGATCACTGTCCTAGCCACTGGTATATGGAGAGAAGTGGGGATTCCCTATTACTTGAACCAAAACACAATCACTATTAACTTTTTTCCTTTCTTCTCTAATGAAACTATAGTAACAGTGCTAACATAACCAAATTTGTTCTTACATGACTTGTAATGGATAATTGTGTCCACTATGTAATGGTTTGCTGTGACTTGCTTAATATATTGGATTGACCAAAAAGTTCATTTGTTTTTTTCCCTGTAAGATGGCTGTAGTAGCGTTTAGTTGTCTTTAACTTCATTTGAAACAATTTTGTTAGATTGTATTGTGACAGCTGTTATACCAGTGTATTTAAAAAAAAAACTTATCAAAGTTGGTGAATTTTTGTGTAGACATTTAAATATTGAAGATGGAAGAAAATATGCAACATTTTCATCATATTATGCTTATTATTTCAAGAAAGGTAAAAATGCAATTGAAATGCAAAAAAAGATTTGTGCAGTGTATGGAGAAGGTGCTATGACTGATCGAACATGTCAAAAGTGGTTTGCAAAGTTTCACGCTGGAAATTTCTCTTTGGATGATGCTCTGTGGTTGGGTAGACCAGTTGAAGTTGATAGCGATCAAATCATGACATTAACAGAGAACAATCGATGTTATACCACGCAGGAGATAGCTGACATACTCAAAATATCCAAGTCAATAAAATTATTGGTGAAAATGGAAAATGTGTCTTTTAGTTTATGGGAAAAAATCATACAGACTTTATGGCCAACCTAATGTAATAACATATGTAGTATGTTATATGTGAAAATATATATGAGACTTATTTCTGGGCCAGCACCAGGTTTTAATAGAGTTCTTCTTGGCTGCTTTGAAGGTTCAAATTGAAATGAACTTGGGATAGTATTAGATTTAGTTACGACTGAGCTAGAATAGAATACTGTGCTTAAATTAGTCTCTTGATTTTTGAGATATATATTAAGAGTCTTAAGACTTCTCTCGGAAAAACTGGTTGGTTAACTTTCATCACAAGCCTTGTAGCATATAATTAGTTGCATCATTGAGTAGAAGAGGATGTTGAACCTTCCAGATTGTGTGATATCATATACCATTAGTAAGTTCTTTGTTTCATAGCAGTTTGAAGTGAAGTTCTGGTTTTCATTGTGAACATATAACTAGACCTGAATATTTTGCAGTTGCTCTTTTCTTAACTAATAGGACAGGCAACAATTTACTGTCTAAACCTGTGGACACTGGAGAGCTAAATTCACAGAGAAAGAGTAACTGACTTAAATTATAATTTTACAGAATGAATATGCAATATACAGATTTTAGTGTTTGATGATCTTTCTGTATGAAGGCAGAAGGTACTTAGGGCACTGTGGTGTCTTATTTTCAAATATTTTAAAGGAAAAAAGGACTTGGAAAGGTGCTATGTCTATCTTCTTGTAACCTTGTCCCTCCCCACAACTTAATGATTACAAAGTTAATCCACTGCCTGATAAGTTTTTTTATAAGGATGCCTGTCCTCAGATCTTCTAAAGATTTATGTCCAGCTCTTATTAAGAGCAACAGTGCATTTTGTTACAGGTTGTAGAATCTTGTCCTTTCGGCAGTCAAATCTGTATCTTGATGATAATTACTGGTATTAATTCAGTGTGTTTCATATTCCAGGCAGTGTGCTAAATACTTTATGTGCATTATCTCACCTAATTCCTAGGGGAAACTATGAAGTAAGAGCCATAAGACTGGCAGTTTACCCAAGAGGAAAAAAGGGCTTGGAGACATTAAGTAACTTACCCAAAGCAGAGCTGAGTGAGAGTAGATGGGTTCATTATCCCTTGGACTCTGTTTTGCATATAGCTCCTATCTCTAAAAAGACAAAAGTAAAATCATTGCCTGTCTTGATGCAAACCCAACCATTATGCTCCTCATCCTGTTGTTGAAGGAACCCATTTAAGGACAGTGGGAAGTGAAAAATGAGTAGAAAAATGGTAAAAAATCAGTGCCAAACTGAATGACCTTCTGTGTACATCTGTGTGTGACTTCATATTACCGTACAGCTGCATGGGCTTCTACTGCCCGCCGCCCATAAATTCTGGAGGCAGAGGTTTGGTGAAAAAGGAAGAGTCTTTTATTTAAAGGCCGTACAATTTTGGAAGAATAACAGTGTCTGCCTCAGAGCCCATTCCTTTAAAACACCTGAAGGCAAATAACCCTCCCACCCTCTGCCAGATCAGTTTAAGGCTGTGCCTGGAATTCCTTCTTCTATTTAAAAATACTGTCCTTTGGGAAATACAGGTCGCTTAGCTGCTTTTCAGTCATAGTTCAGCTCTAGGCATCTTTTGGAGTTTTCTGTCACGTGCAGGGGCCCAGTATCTCTGTCTGGTGGTGGTGGTGGGAATCACCATGCTCACCTCCACAATACACATGTGTTGTGACCTTTTCAGCCTGTGCAGGCTCTGTACAAGCCATGTCACAAGCCACATTAGTTGTTTACCCTTCCCCTGGGTATGGAAGCCTTTCGTGCCCCAGCTGCGGCTTCAATGCATGCCGTGGGGTTTCATGCAACCCCTCTCTCACTTCAGGACTGCAACCTTTCCCTCCCTCTCGGCTCTTCTCAATCCCTCTCCAGCATCCCTCTCCTCTGCCCAGCGACCTGACCAGAACTCTCTGTTACAAGAACATGTAATACACATGTGACATCATTTACATAAGTATAAATAATATGCCGCTGTATGACCCAAGAATCATCTGTGATTTCTCTTGCCCATTTTTAATCCATCTGCAAGTCCTGAAAGTTCTGCCTCCAGAACACAGTCCTAGTTTATTCACCTGTCTGCTTCCACTGTTAGAACATTAGTGTGATACTGGTCTTGCCTGAACTATTGCAATAGCCTGGTTTCTTTCAGCCTCCACTATTGCTCACCTTTAATCTACTCAGAGGGTAGAGTAGTCAGCGTGATCTTTTTTCTTAAAGCCTAAAGGAGATAATGTTGCTTTCCTGCCAAAACTGCTTTAATAGCATCTTATTGCAGTTTAGAAAAAGCCCAACTGCCTACCACATACCCTTGCTCACTGTGCCTCACACTTAATGACCTTTATGTTTTTCATACTTACCAAGTTCATTTCCATCTTGGGTCTTCCAACCTACTATTTCTTCTACCTGGGCTATTCTGGTCATTGATCATCTTGTGTCTGACACCTTATCATTTAGGTCTCAGTTCAAATGTCAGCCTCTCAGTGCGGCCTTTCTTCACTAATCTAGGTATCCTCACCCCAAATTGCTCTCATATTATTGTTTTATCTTTTTTTATGGTCCTTATTACCCTCCTAGTGGAATGTTAATGTAATTTATTTGTTTCTTATTTCTTTTCCCACCAGAATGTGTACTTCTTGAGAGCAGGGCCTCCTCTGTGCCTAGAACAGTGTGCTTGGCACGTGGTAGCACAATTAAAAATTTATTGGATGAATGAAATTTTTCATTTCACTTTTTAACATTGTGTTGAGAATATTTCTCCACAGTCTTATAATTCAGAAAAGGGTTTGTGAATTCTTGATCCACAGTCCACATCTGGCCTATTAAAAAGTGTTGTTTGAGGTATAACTTACACCCAGTCAAATGCACAAATCTTAAGTGTACAATTTGATGCATGGCACTAATGTGAATACCTATATAACCACCTTTTAATCAAGGTATAGAAGGCTCTCTCATATCCCCCTCCCAGCCACTCCCTCTTTCCACAGGAGAACTTGCATAGTTAATCTTTTTCATTGGTTTCTAACTTTAAAAATTGGGAGATTTCTCACAAAAATCCAGAGTTCCAACATCTCTTAAAAAATGAAAAGATTTAACAACACAGGGCCTACTTTCTCTTTGGCCACAATATTTTGTGGCTAAGAAGCAAATGTCTAAAGATTTGGTGTGTGTTCTCCAAAGTGCCTCCAATCTTTACTTTTCCTCCCTCTGTCCCTGGCCTTGAGATCAAATTCCAGTTGCCATTTAGAGTTTCACTGAATTTTCTGTGTCGGAGAAGTATTTATTCAATATTTCTCTTAAAAATGGAAACATGAATGGCAGACTAAAAACATTTGTTTCTTAGTCTGTTTCATTCATATGCATTTCTTGGCCTTTATGTATTTGTTAGTCACCCTAATTCTATTGGACTGGCTGAAGAGTTTGGTTTTTTCCCTAAGATGGCTCTAGTAGTGCTTAGTTGTCTTTAACTTCATTCAAAACAATTTTGTTAGATTGGATTGTGACAGCTGGTATATCAGCATGCATCAAAAAAAAAAAAAAACTTACCAAAATTGGTGAATTTTTGTGTAGACATTTAAATATTGAAGATGGAAGAAAATATGCAATATTATTGGCATATTATGCTTTATTATTTCAAGATAGGTAAAAATGCAACTGAAACACACGCACACGCACACACACACACACACACACACACACCCGCCAAAGATTTGTATAGTGTATGGAGAAAGTGCTGTGACTGATAGAAGTGTCAAAAGTTGTTTGCAAAGTTTCATACTGGAAATTTCTCACTGGTTGATACTCCACGGTTGGGTAGACCAGTTGAAGTTGATAGTGATCAAATCGAGACATTAATTGAGAACAGTCAGCATTATACCACACAGGAGATAGCTGACATACTCAAAATATCCAAGTCAATAAAGTAATTGGTGAAAATGAAAAGTGTCTTTTATTTTACGGAAAAAACCAAACGAACTTTTTGGCCAACCCAATATATGTTTGAAGGTTGCACAGTGTCCTTTTGCATAACTGTATCATTTATGTAAACAATCCCCTATGGTGGGACATAGAAGTTATTTCTGGCTTTTTTTTAATATCGTAAAGAATAATAGATGAATCTTTGTACATATCATTATTTTATTAGAATAAAATTTTAGAAATGGAATTTCTGGATTAAAATATTTTCATTTTTAAGAATTTTGATACATATTTTCAAATTGCTTGGTAGTAGTATAAGTTGATATCTTTCTGGAGAGCAATGTATGGGAGTATTCATTTCTCTACATCTATGTCAGCACAGGGAATGTAATTAACAAGAAAAGTCTTGCTAATATAGTTTGTAAAAACAAGAAATGAGAATATTGACCAAGAATTTTTTCACCTTATCTATGTAAATAAGAATTATACTTTATTTTAAAGGACATGATATAGAAATATGTATTACTTAGCCCAGTGCCGTACCTTGGATACAGCACTATACTTGTATCCAAGTACAGTTAATATCACGTGAGTTAAATCATGCATTTACCATGTACTTTGTATATGAAGTAATATGAATACCTCAGTATAACTGGAGAAGCCTTTAACCTTGATCCACGTACACACGTGCACAACACACATAGCAATTATTGAGTTCTGCTGTGTTCTACATGGGTGTATATGAGACTAAATAATGCAAAATCTTTCTGTTTTGAAGCACATAGAACTAACTGTTACACATGGGTTTATATTCGCCTTTATATTTTTAATTAGATGCTGTTATTCTATGATTTGCTTTTTAAGGAGATGCCTACATAGAAGAGTGACAGCAGCTGGACTCCATGTTTCACTGCTGAGCTGGTCCCTCAGGTATCCTGGCTCTGACAATTGCTATGGGAGATTGGATGACTGTTACAGATCCAGGTCTGTCTTCAGGTAACTTGAGTTTAAACTAATTGTAAGCTAAAGCAGTAATTGCAACAGTGATTTTTTTTCAGTGAAACTCTTAAGTACCACAATATTGAAGATGTGACTAATGAGAGAGACAAATAACTGTAAAATATCCAATTATCATCTTCAGTGAAATTATTAGGGAGAGCTAAGAATTATGCCATAATTAGTGGGGTTATATATTTTGGATGGATGATAGATTACTTGATTGTTACTATTCTTTTTATGCATATGAAGTGAATTCACTGGCTACTTTAATACATTTTTCTGATATATTCCTTTAATCTCATAAACTTTGCATAGACAAATGATTTTTGTCTGTTATTTTTATAAGTCTAAAGCACTGCAAATTAAGGTGGCAAATTGTAGCTTAACATGCCTAGTAAGAGCATCATTTTATAGTTGTAAAGTATACAACTTGACAACTTTTTGGGAAAAAGTATATAGTCTTCATATAAAACCCAACTTTGTCCTAATTTGAAAGTATTTTAAACTGTTTATATAATTCAAAATCTTTGATAATGGAGATTATGTTAACATTGCATACATTTTATAAATTATTTACATAAATGCCTTTTATTGATTCTTTCAGAAAGCAAAAATATCTCTCAATATACCTCAGAAACAAAGATGTCTCCATCAAGTTTATACTCACAGCAAGTGCTATGTTCTTCAATACCTTTGTCAAAAAATGTGCATAGTTTTTTCAGTGCCTTCTGCACAGAAGAGAACATTGAACAAAGTATTTCATATCTTGATCAGGTAACATCTTTTTGTAAGAAGCAAGAGTGTAAGTCATGTTCTGTTGTAGAACCCATTGTATTAAAGTTATGAGAACACACAAAAAACAAAACAAAGAACATAAAGTTATGAGAACACTTGTCATTACAAATGCATTGTTGTGTATGGGCCAGGACTTGTATTAGATTTGTGGAGATTCTTGGTGATCACCTATCTAGATACAAGGTAAATGGTTTTCTCTGGAGCAGAGTGGCTTCCTGTCACCCCAGGGGCTCGTCCACTGAGTCTCACCCTTACCCTTATTTTTCTCATGTAGAAACCTGAGTGCCTTGCTCTAAGCGATTGCAGAGCCGAGGCAAGAAGAACTCAGTTCTCTCAATTCTTTGTCCTTTGGGATATTTACTATTTTCTTAACTATCTCAGGATAGTTTTTTCTTTCTCAGAAAATATTTCTATCTTTTGTTTCTTTACTAAGTTGTCTGGTAACTAACTTTTAGGAAAATGTTTTCTCCCACCAGGAATTGACTACTTTTGGTTTTCCTTCATTATATGAAGCATCCAAAGGTAAAGAGACAAAGAGAGAATTAAATATAGTTGCTGTTTTAAATTGTATGAATGAGCTACTTATACTTCAGCGGAAGAACCTTCTAGCTCAGGAAAATGTGGAAACACAAAATCTGAAACTGGGAAGTGATATGGACCATCTACAGAACTGCTATGCAAAACTTAAGGTAGAAATTGCATGTCAATATGAATTTTAATGCCATTATTATATAATATAATACTATAAATTTTCATTGACTTTATCAGATTTTAGAGTTAATTTTTAAGTTTTCGTTTTTTTAAAATGACTAAGTAAAAGTGAACCAAAAGTAACTTGTGCAAATCCATTTTACTGCTTCCTAATATCCACGTTGACAACATCGATTTAATGAATTGTTTAGTGATTTGATGAATCCGTAGAAAGTTAGATTAGGAAATACTTATATCTGAGGAAAATAAATAAGGATTGCAATGCCCCATTCAATCTTGCTTAGTAAATTAGATGCTTAGTTTACAGAAGTCTTATAGTGAGAGGCTGTATCAGTTAATTCCAAGAAAAATATTCGAGAGGTCATATAAGCCAAAGTTGCCAAGAAGCTCGATAATGGAAGCAGGCCAGATTACTTCCGACTCGTAGAAGTCTCTGGGGCTCTAGAAATGACCACAGAAGAATGCTTTTGCAAACTTGCTTGCTTCTCTGAACAAAGGAAATAATTTTCACAGGGCCATTGACCTCTACCTTAAAAATATAGAACATCTGTTGCTGGCTTCTGCTTTATTTTCATTCTTTCCTTTCTTTTATGTTTTCCTTAAAAAATTTTGTTTTTATTCATTGAGAATGAAAGGGAAGAAGGTGTTCAAAATCACATTATGGTAGGGACTTTTGATTGTGTATTATGAAGGATGTAATTGAATCAGTCCGAGGTAAATTTGTTTTCTAAAGATACTATTTCGGGTTTCCTTATTTGTAAAAATAAAAGCTATTGAATCTATATACTCCCAGAGGATTAGCTTCCCTTTAGTTTTTCGCCTTTGGTTCACGCCTCTCTACTTATTTCTTCCTGTGTATCTCCCCCATCCTGCACGCCCTCTAAGAATAGATAACAATTAAAAAAAACACTTAATATCTTGAACCTCTGAGCTCTGTGGGAGAGTAATGGGATCTGTGTGTGTAATATTTGAGAATCTTTTAGTAGGGAGTGTACAATAAGGAAGCGGCTTGAAGTTGGCCTACATGTGAGTACTGGGAGCGTTTGGTAGTTGATTTAGAGAAGCATCGTAGCTCCTCGGCAACACCTCCCTGCTCCTGCAAGCCCCTCATTGCCTAATGCTGTTTTATGTTGTCTGCTAGCTCATATACAGTAATAACAGTATATTTTCTCTTTAATATTTTGAGGTTTTTGTACATCCTATATGCCTAAGGGATAGAGATTATCCAGCTGTGCATCTTGGCACACTGGGGAACTGTAGTAGGCTGGAGGGGCTAGATGGTACCCTCTAGGCTTATAAATAGGTTGCAAGTTGTGTTTTACTTTAATCATAATCAAAGAGACCTATAGAACGTCTTATGAATTAGTCTGACCCAGAGTTGTACACCCTACACTAAGGTTTAAAACTTTTTATATCTGGGCACCATTGGCCAAGTATCTTGTAAGTAGCTACGGAATAATTAATTACATAATGATATTGGTAATTTGGGGCTGTCGAGCCTTTCCTCTAAGAGATGATCATTTATTAGGACTACCTAGAGCATTGAGTGTTTTACAGGATACCTTCTAATTTAGAATTTTACCTGGGTTAATATCAGGTATTTTGGGTCAACCCTGGACAGAAATGTGTGTTCAAAGGAAAAGTTGTTGATCTGTCCTTGAAGAGTCTCTAGATCTTGCATATGATTCATTCAGTTTTTTGAGCAAAAGTTGTAGAGTATGTACTAGGCGCTGGGTTTCAAAGATGAGTGGAACCCAGTCCCTGCTTTCAAGGAGATTGTAGTCCAGAAAGGAGACACATTGAACCATAATTATTTGTTACACTAATTGTTCTTGGTGTGGGTGGTAAGGAAAAAACTTCACAGAGAGGTAACAATGCTTGATCTGAGATTTGAGGAATGAATAGAAATTTGCTAGTGCTTGGAAAACACATTCTAGGCAGAACATATAACTTGCTGGGAATAGCATATAGCTCTGTAGGGGCTGAAGCATATGATGCATGATGAAAAGTGTAAGCAGTGAGCCTGGGATCCAAGCCCCAGGTGATAGGCAAGGCATTGTGCAGAAACCTGGAGGCACCAAGGAATGTAAACTGGAGGAATGTATCATGTGAATATCAACCTAGCAATAGAGTGGAAAAGCTATAGGGAGGAGGTGCGGATTTGTATTTGAAATGGAAGTGAGGGGGGGAATGGGGTTTACAAAGCCTGACGGGAAGAACAGCTGTGAGCAGGCCTTAGCAGTCACTCAAACCAGGGAGATTTTGGACTTGAACAAAGGTAGTGCCAATGGAGATACTAAGAGTGAGATATGAAGACAACTTAGGAGGTAGAATTTTATGAAAAATTGAATTTGGGGAAGAAAGTCATGAATTTAAGATACCTTTCAAGTCTCTGACTTGAGTTTGCTGAGGACGGTGGTGTGATTCACTGAGATAAGCAATGCAGGAGGGCAGTGTACAGATTTGCAGGGATGGTGATGAGCTCGGGGAGAGCCTTGACAGTGACTCTGAGTGACTCTCTCATTTGACATATGGCCCAGAGGCTTTTAGTTCAGCCACACCAAATGCCTGGCCTGATAGGAAGTTTTAAATGAGAGGGCGCCAACATTTTTGACAACCTTAGAGCTACCAAGTTATAGGCCTAAACTTTCTGTATCTTCTTGAGATCTGTCGTTATAGAGATTGTGCAAGTTATTGTGTCAATTATGACATAACTTGAGTGGCTTCTATATTTTATGACGATAAAGAGGATTTAAAAAATACTCCAGTTTCATGCAGAACTTGGCACAGTTTCACTAGAAACGTGCAGAATGAATTGAAGTGAGCATCTTATTGCACTCTAATTGCAGCATTGCTGCCATTTCTTTCTGAGAAAAATCTTCAGAGTTTACCACCTGCAAGTGAGAATTGGTGTCACACTGTAGTCCCACGCTTTCTGACCTGAAGTGTTCCTCTTTGCCTGGACACCAGTCTTCTTCAGACTTAGCTTTGTCACTTTTGGCTTTTTCTCAGGGCGTGCTGTAGAAAGGTTAAAAAGTATTAAACAGAAATTTTAAAATCTTTAGTGGCAGCCCTGGAATAAGTGAAGAGCCTTTCAAGGGATCCACTTTGAAGATCTTTTGAATATACATTAAAAATTTGGTAATGCTTTAAAAGTATTTTGTGTACCTCTAAACTTCAATTTTAGCAAACACTATTATGTGTAGCTTCCTTTTACCAATCTTTTGAGATTCATTTGCTTTGAATCCTGTGTTAATTTTAATCAGAATTGCATATGAATGTTTTAGGAACAACTGGAAACCTCCAGGAGAGAAATGATTGGGCTTCAGGAAAGAGACAGACAGTTACAGTGCAAGAACAGGAATTTGCATCAGTTACTGAAAAATGAGAAAGATGAGGTGAGTTGTCAATTATTGCAGATAAAGTTTAAGTGAGTTTTTTAAGAAAATAATTTGAGGTCACCATAAAAACCACTTCACTTTAAAACAATAAAGAACAATTTATTCATCCTGCATCAAATCATATGGTGGACCTCTGTGTATAGTATTAGATCATGTAACTGCTGTCAGGAACCCTCCCCATAATCCCCTCTGCCAAGGGGATCCATTTGGCTTAGTACATTAGTCCATAGCTCGTGACAGCCAGTACCCTCTACCATCCCTCCTGGATGCACACACACTGCCACTTCTTCTCAGGCACAGGGGTGCTTCGATGGCAGATCCTTTATTCTCTGCCATAGCTGTACTTAATATCCGGCATGCCTCTTCTGGTACCATCTTAAATATTGACATTATTCAGCCAATAAAGCAATTAATTGGTTAACAGTGCATAAGAGTTATTGTTTAAAAAAATAATTCACATTTAAAAATCTCATTTCTGAGGCTAAAGGTATCGTAATCCTAATCTCATTTCTGCTTTAGTGCTTAATTAGTGTTTGGACCTTAGGGTTAATGCATTTGAAATTATTTTTTAATTTATGCAAGAAGAAACCATTATGTTTTTATTGGTGTGCAGTTTGATCCTTGACCATGTGATAACTGTAAATATAATACTTAATATAAAATTTTAGTGTTGTATATGTCATTTTAACTATAATTAAAGACTGATAGGGTAGTGTATTTCTTTAAAGACCTTGTAGTGATTTAGACAGATTTGTTTTTCCAAATTTGACTATTTAGTAGTATATGTAGTAAGTGGTTAATAAAGTATCTTAACTAAACCCCGAGGATGCTTATATGTTTCCTTGAGTTATTTCTCAGAAACCTTTGACTTAATCTGTAGATTACACATAAGTGGTTTGAAAGTAGTTCACCTTTATTAAGCAGCGAGTTAAACACGATCATCTCTAGCAGATAGTAAACAGGTTTATGTAGACTAGAACTGAGTTCTATTAAGGACTGCCTGAGAAGCCATAGTAGAAATTAACATTGACCACTTGTGCCTGGCATGTAGTAGGTCCTCAGCAAACGTTCGAGTCTGATTCTGCGGTTTGTACTTACTCTTATTTGGGAACTGTTTGTGGTCAGAGAAAAACGAACCTGTGTACCTGCTGCCATGTCCCGTGGCTATTTGCTTTGTCACAGATTGGTAAGGAATAAAGTGGTTCAAGTCATTCGTATAAAGAAGTCACTACAAGTGATCAGATGAATTCTACATGAATTCATGTTTTAGATGAAGCTTTAATCACTTTAACACTTTCATAAATGAATTTCCGGTTTCTAAGTAATCAGGAATCTACATGTAGGGTGAAAGGTATAGAACAGCTATTTTCTACAAGTGTGCCACAAGAATTTTTAAAACATGCAGTACTTGACTGTTTAGTCAGGGGCACGGACCTCTTTTCACTTAGATTGTCACATAAAAAAAATGACAACAGCCAATACAACAGTAGCCATCTGGTGTGAATGAATCAAATTATACTTATTTCTTTTGGTCAGATCAGCAAAAAAGTATATTTTTGGTGTCCCCCAAATTTTAGGAATTAGTTTGTGTGCCATGAGATGAAAAGGGGTCCAGAGCGCTAGTGTACAAGATAATTGAGAAAGTTAGAAGCTCTGGAAATGTCAGAATTAAAAATTTGATGTGATTCATTTAAATGGTATTTTAAAGAATGGTTTCTAGTTGTTATGGAGAACAAGAGTAATCCCAGAACTGTAAAACTGTTTTCTGGGGAACTGAATGCTGGGACCTCTTTTCTCTTTTGAATTTGTGAATTTTAACTGGGTTTATCAATCCTACAGGGACACTTTTGATAGAAATTCTTTTTTCAGGTACAGAAATTACAAAATATTATTGCAAGTCGAGCTACTCAATATAATCATGATATGAAAAGAAAAGAACGTGAATATAATAAACTAAAGGAACGTCTACATCAACTTGTTATGAACAAGAAGGATAAAAAAATAGGTAAGAAGCAGCTGGCTAAGACAGAGCAAAGGAATAAATAAGCTAATACTATGTTAAGAAATAAATGTAAAAGCATTGAACACAGTAACTCCTAAAGTGTTATTTTCGTACTTCATACAATTTTTAAAAGACGGTATATATCCATATAAAGTAGAAATTAAAACCTGCTACTGAGCGAAAAATAGTAATTTTGTTTTGTTCATTCACTGTATATGCAAATTACATTTCTTGTTAACATGAGAGGTGTAGGATTATCCGTAGAGAAAACTAAGGCAGAGGGCACTCTGGTCTTCCATAATAAAGAACCAATGATATTAAAAATCAGGGTCAGGTTCTGGTATCACTAGAGGTATGTTTCTGAGAAAATTGTTCATCAGACCAGTAATTTGTCAGTTGGGGCTTCTGTCAGTTGAATTGTGCATTTTTGAAACAACTGTTCAGAAGGATGTACTGTGAGAGTTATGCTTATATTTGTGCCTAAGGTATACTCCTGTCTGGTATTCTTTTGAAAATTAATTTATAACTTCATCCAAGTATGTATGTGATTTCAATTAAATAGCGTGGATTAAGGAGTAGATCTGCGTGGACACAAAAGTAGATACATGGATCGTTTTGCTCTCCTGATAAGTCTCAGGGAACAGGAAATCTGTGCATTTATTTGTTTACGAGTGGTTTCCAAGTGGACAATAGGCTGCCCTGTAACGTATATTATACAGTCATACCCCTAAACGGTCTTTTTAAACTGAACTTGAACTTGCATACAACAGCTGATGAGCAGATGTTTCAGGCCGTCACATGGTGGGCTCTGGCTGCTACCAGCAAGTCGTTCAGTAGTGACTGCGTCACTGTCATGCTGTATAGCAGAGGTGTGCAGCTATTCAAATATTTTATTTGAAAAATTATTGAAAAATGAATGTGTAATCAATTAAGGCAAGGTTGAAAATTTTTTGGTATTATAAGGTAATAAATCTTAAAGTGCACTTGGACACTCATTAGTTTTTAAGGTTGGTTAATGTTGTGTTCATTGATGAAGGAAATAAAATTAAAGAATGAAATGCATGGAATGTAAAATGTATTGCCCAGTTAGAGAACTTTATTAAAATTTTTACGTTGGTAACAGAGCCCTTATTTTATGGGGAAGGGGGAGCGGTCTGGCTTGTTTCACCTTGTCCAAGCCCAGTTGGAAGTGACAGTTTTATACTGATTTTATCAGCTCTAAAGTCACAATAACTTACCCTCATCTTATTTCCTTCTTATGTCAACTGTTTCCATCTCCACCTGGTGCGGACAAGGCATTAACCAGGCACAGAGCCTGGGTTCCTTTTCTGATAATGATGCTACAGGGTTTGGCAAACTTCTGTGAAGTTCAGATAGTAAATATTTTTGGATTTGTGGGATCTAAACTATTCGTCTCTGCCATTGTAGCAGAAAAGTAGCTGTAGACGATATATAAAAGAATGGTGTTCTAATAAGACAATTTATAAAATCAGGCAGATAGCCTGTAGGCCTTAGTTTGCCAGCCCCTGGTGATAAAATTAATAATGATAAAGTAACATTTATTAGGTACTTACTGTGTTAAGTGCTTTAACATTTCTTTTGCTCTTTACAATTTCTCTTTGGTAGATACTTCTGTTATTATCTGTATTGGTGAAGAGACAGACTTAGCAGTTAAATAACTTGCCAAGATCTCAGTGCTTATAAATGATGCAACTATAATTTGAAATATGGCTGATTGAGCCCAAATCTTAATCAGTATACCAGGTTGACTTATGTCCCTGATGTGTTATAGACTGTAATAGGGTTTTGAACACTTAATTGAGCATGGTGAAAATTGGCTTTGTTTTGTGTGTTCATATTTGTAGCTATGGAAGTTTTAAATTATGTGGGGAGAGCTGATGGAAAAAGAGGCTCTTGGAGGACTGGTAAAAGTGAAGCAAGGTAAGGTCCAGTTTAAATTGATAAATTTAATCAGACTTTTCTTTCTGTACTGCATGTTCATACTGATAGTTTCTTTTTCAGGAATGAAGATGAAATGTATAAAATTCTCTTGAATGATTATGAATATCGTCAGAAACAAATCCTAATGGAAAATGCTGAACTTAAGAAGGTTCTTCAGCAAATGAAAAAGGAAATGATTTCTCTTCTTTCCCCTCAAAAGCAGAAGCCTAGAGAAAAAGCAGATGATAGTGCAGGAACTGTAAGTGGCTCTTTCCTCTAACGTAGTCTTCAGATTGCTATTGAGTACAATCGAAACACTAGGTAGATGTTCTCAGTGGGGACACTATTGATATTTTGGACAGGACACTCTGCTATGCTAACCCCAGTCATCCGTGACAACCAAAAAAATGTCCCTATATGTTTTCAGATGTGCCCTGGGAAATGAAGGGAGTTATTTTCCGAGGCCTTAATCTGTGCCGAACACTGTGATAAACCCTTTTATAGGCATTGTGTCATTTCATTCTTACTATAATTTGATGCCTTTGGTACTGTAATTATCCCCATTTTATAGATGAAGGCACCTGAAGCACAATAGTCAGCTCACTATCGCACGCAACAGAACTCGGGTTTGAATTCAAGTCTGCCTGACTCCAGACCTTGTGTTTTTAACCGCTGTGCCAGTATTAAATATTTTAAGTATTGTATACTTAAGCAGGCTCTACTTTTCAGAGAGTGAAACTTTTGTTAACTGTAGGAACCACATAATCATTCAGTTCATAAATATATTGAGTGTATATTATGTTCTAGTCCCTGGAAAGAAAAAGCTAAAAAGGTTTTGACTTTTCCTTTGTCTTTGTTTGGGCTGCTATAACAGAGTACCATAGGCTGGTTTATAAACAACAGAAATTAATTTCTCACAGTTCTGGGGCCCGGAAGTCCAAAATCAGGGTGCCAGCAGTTTCAGTGCCTAGCGAGGGACCTCTGCTTGGTTGCAGATTGCTCACTTGTTGTGTTCTTGCGTGGCGGAAAGACGGCCAGAGAGCTCACTGGTCTCTTTTATAGAGGCGCTCATCCTGGTCATGACCCAGTCACCTCCCAAAGGCCTCACCTCCTAATACCATTAGACTTTCATCATATGAATTTTGAGGAAGTATAACATTTAGTCCATTGCATCCCCTAAGAAGCTCTTTTTGGGAGAGACACACATGTAGAGAAGTAACGTGGTACAGTGTGTAAAAGAAAAGTTAAAACAATCGAGAAAGGCATCACAGAACGAGTGATGTTTGAGTTGGCTCTAAAAGAATTAGTAGATGTCTTTGAGGTAGAAAGCATGGGAAAGCATTTGACGAAGGGACAAGAATATGTGAGATGATCTGAAAAAACAAGTCATGTAATGGTGAAAAGTTCTTTGAACTTAATTGTTCTACATCTGAGTTTAAATTCTGGATTCAAGATTCATGACCAAAATCTGAAAATAACAGTGTTGATAGAAAATGCTTACTACCAGCAAGCCACCAGAACTTGTTTTTTTAAACCTATGTTTGAAGACTATAGGTATCCCCCACTTTTTGAAAGTTTGCGCTATGCCACTGCACTTTTATAAAAAAAGCCTACATTAGTATATGTTTTCGTTAACCAAAAAAAATCCAAAGAGGATTGTCACTTTTAAATTAGTAGTAATTGCTTCTTCACTTTATGTCGTTTCTGTTTATGGAAGGTCTCACAGCCGCACCCTACTTTCGGATAGCGAGGAGGCCAGTATTTATTAGCAGTATCACAGATCCTTCTAATCGATAAACCCCATGCCACCTCTTATGTTTTTCTTTCCTTCTTTAAAAAACATTATCTGAATGTTCTTTTAAACTTTATGGTTTGGGGCCTGCTCAATGTCTTACATTTAGTTAACCTTTTCTCTCAAAGTCTCTTCTCTTCTGGTCAGTTCTTAACATTCACTAATATCTCTCCAGGATTAACATAGTTTCTATTACTCCTGTAGTTTCTTCAGTTTTTGACCAAACCTTTACTTAACTCTTCATTACTAGCTTTCAGTCAGCAAAAGCACCATATTTTGCCATGTATAATGTGCACTCACACATTATACATGATAGTATTCATACCCATTATTATAACCATGATATGTAATCATTATACCCATGTATAACGCGCACCCTTATTTTTCCATCAAAAATTTGAGCAAAAATAATGCGCATTACACACAGCAAAATACAGTAGGTAGTAAGTAAGATCTTTCTCAGATAATTAAATTCCCCCTTTCCCTCATTACTCAACCAGTAGTATCATTGTAATTCATAATTCAAATGTTTAGCTTTGGAGAAAAAATCTCAAGATAGTTTGTGTTTTTAAAAGATCTGTTTTATAGATCTTCTGTTAAAATTGAAGTAATTCAACCATGTCTTCTTTTTAAGAAAAAATCTGGAGCATTATAGTAACAGGAAAAAGATGGAACATTGGAATATATATAGGTAGCATCCACGTTTTATTTATTGTTTTGCGTACTTAATTGTAGCCAAAATTTATACTCACAATTCACGTTAAATTAATTTTTTATTTTCATTTTGTGGTTTTAGAGTTTCATTCAGTTTGGAATTGTGTAACAATTTTGTTCATTTTCTGAAAAATAATGGATTTGTAGTATTCTTAAAATATATAGAAGAGAAGGTATAGCTCTTTGGAAGAGTTACTGGCAAGTAGGCCTAGAAGACTGATTGATTGGCAAGAACCACAGAGTCCTAATGAGCTACCCCCCGGGCATTTCCCCACCTGCCGCCCTGGGCTACCTTGAGCTCCTCAGCCCATCATTGACCTGAGACTGTTGATGCAGTTCTTCATGCTCAGGACCGTTTTATGTCGATTCAGGTTATTAATACGTGTTCATTTGAATATTATTTCCTTGTGTTTTTTATCGTGCTTTCATTTTATTTGATCATATGCAGTAATTAAGTTTGCTACATTTTCCTATGATTTAATGTCTTGGTAGGACTCTCAAAGAAAAATAATCTCCAGTTTTATTTTTTAAAATTATATGAGAAAAATAGGATTAACAGTTACTTTTACCTTGGAGATTATTTCATGGGTTTATTTAAACAGGCTAAGCCTGGAGACAGGTAGTTCTAACTTTGTGTCAGTTCTGCCGCTTGGCCATGTTGCACTGGGCGAGTTACTCTACCTCTTGCCTGAGTTTCCCCACATTGTAATGTGATTTGAGGGTTAATTAACATATGAAAGCATCTGACACATTAGACGGGTTGTAACTTCCTCACACAGCTGGGTGACTCTTGTCACTAACTATATTTGGATTCAAATTCAGGTTTGAAGAGACCTGAATTGAGGAATTTCTACCTTCAATATTAATTGCTTTTTCTCAAGATATTTATGTTAAGTACTGGGTCGAGTATGCCTAAGATACAACACAGAAGGGATTTTGATAAGTACTTGACAATCAGTCTGATTACTACTGCCTTTGCATGGATGGACCTAGGAAGCATTAATGCTAACTGAAATAGACCAGCCAGAGAAAGACAGGTACCATATAATCTCACTCATATGTGGAATCCAATGAACAAAAGGAACTAACAAGCAGAACAGAGACAAGACTCATAGATAGAGAGCAGGCTGACAGCTATTGGGGTAGGGGTGAGTTGAAGGCTGGGTGGAGGTGTGTGGAAGGATTGAGCAAAAACAAAACAAAAACAAAACAAAAACTCATGGACACAGACAGTGTGGTGGTTGCCCGGGGAAGGGGGTGTGGGAGGATATAGGAAGAGAAATGGTGATGGACTTGGGGTAGTGAGCACACAATACGGTGTACAGATATGCCTGAAATGTGTATAATTTTGTTATAAACCAGTACCACCCCAATAAATTCAATAAAAAGAAGAAAAACATTCCAAGATACTGGTCTTTTCATCTCTTATAGGTTGTCTCTGATGTTGAAGAAGATCCCGGGGAACTGAATAGAGAGAGTATGTGGGACCTTTCTTGTGAAACTGTGAGAGAGCAGCTTACAAACAGCATCAGAAAACAGTGGAGAATTTTGAAAAGTCATGTAGAAAAACTTGATAACCAAGGTAATTACTGCCTAAATGTATGCAGAGTGAGTTGTGACACAGTAAACTTAATTTTCATTCACTTAAAAAGCCATGTTATGAGTTCAGACCTGAAGTTGAGCTCAGTTTGGTGTTTAGAAAACCAGACTGCCCGCTGGTAGACATGAGGTTCGAATCTCACCGAGAAAATAACACTTGACCCTCGGAGTGAACCTTTCTCTGAAGAGAAGACATCGTGATTCATGGCTCTGAATGCAGCATACAGCAGGGGAAAGTGAACAGCCTCTTACTAAATCTTGGAAATCAAGAAATATTAATCATTAGGTAGTATAAACATGAACTTTTGCTTATTCTAGATAGTTGCATATTCCTAGGTTCCTAACAATTCATTTTTTAATTATTTTCAAAATAATGGATGTTAAGTGTTACTGCGTCAATTAGGGAGTTCATAAAGTAGAATACCCAGTTCTCTATTCCCTATACATAACACCTAACAGGTTGGTGCATGTATTTCTAGACTTTTCGCCTTGCATTTATAAAATATCTATTTAAAAATACATAAAAAACAAAAATTGAATATTTTAGACAACTTTCCCTGTTAATATAGTATAGATAGATCTACTTCAATGAATATATCCATAATACAGTTATTAAAATTTACATGCTCTTAAAACAAGAAAGTTAAGCTTCTCCTGAGTAAGTAAAGTCTGTTTAAAAAATTTTATTCTAAATTGTCAAAAATAACAAACTCAGTGCCAGTTGTGTTAAAAAATAAAGAGCAATTAGCAAAATAACTGTAAGTACCAAAATTAGTTTACATGATATTTTATGAATTTGAGTGAGTCATCATTGTCTGTTAATAAATAGCATGTTTGGACTTCGTATTTGTTAAATTTAATATCAGAGAACAAGATCTGTAGCACTGCATTGATCTTTGAAGAAGTCTCAAAAGAACATAGTTTACGAATGTTAATTATTTTTCTCTTCTGTAAATATAGGTTGTCCATTTTTAATTAGACCATGATCTTGAATAAATATGGATTACAAATTAAATGTTGGCAATAAAGCTCTATTTGTGTGGATATCATTAAGTCCAAAAAGAGTACCAATTTATAGTTGTCATAAACTCCTTACAGTTGCCTTGATTTTTAAAATTTTCAAGTGTTAAAATAATCTAAGTTTGATCTTACATCTTATGAAATTTTTAAAGGGCATAGGGAAATAACTATCTTTCAGAAAACCTATGAGATTCCAGAAAGAGAAAACTTCGGAGAGCCTTGATTTTTAAGTATATGTCCAATCCAAAACAGCATAAATTAAATGGTGACTGTTAAACTTATGTCAGGTTACTGCTTTTGTGTTAGTTTCAAAGGTACACCTAGAAGGTTTCAATGATGAAGACGTAATCTCACGACAAGACCATGAGGAAGAAACTGAAAAACTTGAGTTAGAGATTCAGCAGTGTAAGGAAATGATTAAAACTCAACAACAACTTTTACAGGTAAATGTGAGTTACTTTTTAAAACTATTTTCCCTTGAGAAGGACCAGAATGTTACTGAATCTTACTAGATTTTTTTCTTTTATTTCATAATATCTGTAGTATTTGATATTTGCCTAATCTAAACTAAGTTCTCTGCTTACTAACATAACAGGTGGATTCATACCATTCCTTAGTCAGTGCTTTGCCAGTTAGAGTAGAAGAATTCAAGAAAGGACACACCTCAGTCGACTTTCTCATTCTACATAATTTCTGTCCATCCCCTAAAGTTGGACTTACTTTCCCTTGTTTCATTTCAACTTGTTGGGGTGCTGCCAGGGCCCTCTGGAACTTAACTGTGTTTTAAAATCTAATAGCAGCAGCTCGCTACTGCATGTGATGATGATACCACTTCACTGCTCCGAGACTGTTACTTGTTGGAAGAAAAGGAACGCCTCAAAGAAGAGTGGTCCCTATTTAAAGAGCAAAAAAAGAATTTTGAGAAAGAAAGACGAAGCTTTACAGAAGCCGCCATTCGCCTAGGATTGGAGGTAACTTAAACAATTAGCTTTCAAAATGTAGAGCTTTTGAGAATGCGGGGAGGCCTCAGTAGAATGCATCTAAGTTCTGTGTTTGCTGTCCATTTTTTGGAAGTATTTTTCCAGTGATTTCATAACTTGAAATGAGAGGGATGCTAAACACATGAATTATAGGAGGATATCTTTTTGCCTTTACCAGATTCGGGGATTAAAAATTTTTTTAAAAAGAACAAAAAAACCCCTAAGCATCCATCATCCCTTTTGGATTAGCCTTGTACTGTGAAGTGTTCAGCTTCGCATGAGAGATCTCCTTTGGGCATCTGTCATCTATCCATTGTCGGTAGGGATAGTGTCAGAAGACAGTAAAATGACCATGTTTGTTTTGTTTTTTAAAAAAAGGAAGTATGGTGAAAAAATAAAGTCCTCCCTCTTTCCAGTCCCTCACCCAGGGATGTATGCTTTACCAGTTAACAGGTGGACTGCTGCATATGCTCTTCTAAGCTTGCTTTTTTAATTTAGCAATGTATTACATACAAATTTTCCTTTCAAAAATTATAGAAGAAATGTCAGGACATGGTTTAAAAAATAAAATTAACCTGTAGAAAAAGCTACAAAGTGAGAAAATATCCTCCTTTCTTATCACCAGTTTCATCCCTCAGAGGTAACCACTGTTAAACAAGTTTCTGTTTGTAATTCTTCTGGGAAGTAATATTTTCACTTTAATATTTGTCAACTTTTTTTTTCTTGATACCAGTGTATTGATTCCCTGCTGTGAAAGAGAAGGAATTTCATGTCCTTATCTTACCTACCATCTCCACTGTTCCCTACTACATCTTGTTTCTTCATAATATGGTTACTTTTTTAAATTACTTTTTAAAAATATTATCTATTCTGGTTGACCTTTTTACTTTTAAGTAAACTGTATAATGCTTCTACTTCATGTTTGCTCAACTTTAGACAGTATTCATTTACCCTTGCAATGAAAGATAACGTTCTCCTAGTTGTACTTATTCCACTTCTCTTGGCCCGGTACTTCCCAGTTTTTGTGATATTATTTTTCATTGTCAAGTGTTATCACATTTACACTATGTCCTGTAATAATAACCCAGGTATAAGTATTTTGTGTAAAGTTGAGACTTAAAAATCGAAAACCAGGAAAGAACATTGATAACATCATAATTATGTAAATTTGATTCATTTTATAACCAAGTAATATGTTTGAACACATAGAAAATATTCCATATTGTAAAGACTGTCAGCTGGAAGATCATCTTCTGTGTTATCACTGTGTGTGAATTCTTTGACTTGCTTTGTACAATTAACTTCCTTTATGATTTCCGGAATCAGATTCAGCTGTCATGTTTCTAATATCTCTGGCATCCCCTTTCTTGGGTTCCTTTTTCAATGTGTCGTATATTACCTTATTAATTTTCTCATGTGTAGTGTGTGAGTGAAAAATATTTTGAATTCTGGAATACACAAAAATGTATTCATACTTGATTGATTTGGCTGGATATAGAATTTAAGTTCCAAGTTTTCCCCTGGAAACTTGGAAAAAGCTATTTCATTTCTTCTAGTATTTGGTTTTGCTCATGAGAAGCCTGATTATAATATAACCCACATTAATTTGTAGATACCCTGTATTTTGTTTTTCCTCCATCTCTGGAAGCTTTTGGAATTTTAAAGTTCTGAAGTGTTATCAGAACCCGTCTAGGTAGCTCCGTTTAGCCCAAAAGTCCAGTATATTTCTTTAGTTTAGGGATATTTTATTCTGCCCCATATTGTTTTCCTCCTTTGACTTCTCTTGCATTTTGGGACTCTTGTTAGACAAATGCTTGGCCTTCTGACTATAGCTGTAGATTGACTTCACGTTCTGAATTTGTGGATATTCTCCCACCTTTATCTTGTCCATCACCAACCTGGTATTCAGCTAGGTCAGTTTTATTATTCATTTTGTACACTGAGTTTTTATTTCAGAGTTTATCTTTTCGAGTTTTTAATGTCTTTCTTTTTTTTGCCTTCCATTGTATAGCATTGCTTATACATTGCTTATTTTGTAAGTGTGCATAAATGTCTGATAATTTGTACCTAGTTTTTTAAAAAGATGTTTTTCTATCTTGAACTGTTACCTATGATCAGTTCTCTCTTTTTTTTAGTATTTTTTTATTGTCGTTCTGTTACAATTGCCCCAATTTACCCGTTGCTGTTCCCTGCCCCGCCCACTGCCTCCCCGCACCCACAGGCAGTCCCCACCCTGTTGTCCAGGTCCATGAATCATTTCTGCTTGTTCTTTAACTAGGCCCTTCCTCTTCTTTCCTCCGTTATCCCCTTGTCTTGGCCTTTTTTTTCTTATGCTATTAGTTTTCTTCAAATACCTGGTGATGCCTGATTTTCTATTAATATTTATGAGTGAAAGACTATATTTGTTGGTTATTTTAAATAACTGACATGGATTTTCTCCACCATTAAGATAGTCTACTTCATTAATAGCTATCTTCCTCAGGAAACAAGAACAATGCGTCAGCATTTTCTCTGTCTTACAGGATCACCTCTGTTTCTGAGCTCAAACCCCTGACCCTCCTGCAAGAGACACTGTTGCTACTTTGCATACCACTCCCAGGTCCCAGCATGAGAATCTCTCTGCCTCTGGTCACTGGGGGATGCCAGGCTCAGTGAAGGATGGGAAAGAAGGAAGGACCAGAAACCTGAGGGGTGGGGGAGAATTGAGTGAAGGATTCATCAGTTGTGTGGAATGGGGAGGTTTGACATGTGCCCCTGGCACATGTTAGTCCTTTGTAATGTGATTTACAATGGGGTATTTTTTCTGTTTTTTTGTGATTTTATATTTATAATGTTCTGGATGTTTAAAAGTTATGCTAATATGCTAATTTTTTGAATTGTTTATCTGAATTTATTCAAAATTGATGTGAAAAATAGTGATTAGTTGTTTTATTAGATGAAATGGGTGACTTTCTATTTTTTAAACAATTCCCTTAAATGAAATTTCTTTTTTAGTTTTCTAGGTTAATTCATTTGACTTAAGAAATATATCTGTGATAGCCAGAAGGCAAATACAGATAGCTAGAGAAATCATGCGAAATGGTAACTTCGTGAATGCTAAAGTATTGATCAGTATTTCTTTGGTTTGCTTGTTATGCTAGAGAAAGGCATTTGAAGAAGAAAGAGCCAGTTGGTTAAAGCAACAGTTCTTAAATATGACTACCTTTGACCACCAGAATTCAGAAAATGTGAAATTTTTCAGTGCCTTCTCAGGAAGTGAGTACTTCATAAACTCTTTAATCTGAAAATGCATGTAAATAAAATACTGTAAATTATTAATATAAAACTTTGGAAGCAGCACTAAGAGCTTTCTAATTGGAATGTAAAAAACAGCTTTAATATTTTATTTATTATAGTGAAAATGAGAATGACAGGAGAACTGCACATACCAGAGACCACTTTTGTTGTGTAATAATGTCAAGTTTTTTTAAATACATAAAACAAATATTTTTAAAACTAGGTCCTTCTAAATGTTTGTGGAATCTGCATAACAGAGGTCACCTGTCTCCCTGTCTCACACCTTACCCAGAACTACAAACGATTCATCATAGTCAGCCACCTTCCCTGTGTTTAATACCTTGCCGTATGCGCTGCCTCTTTTTTTTTGTCCCACAGGTTCTGATCAGGACAATCTTACAGTGCACTCAAGGCCACGACAAAAGCCTCACAGTGTGTCTAACGGGTCTCCAGTTTGTACCTCTAAATTTACCAAATCTCTTCCTGCTTCTCCTTCGACTTCCGACTTTTGCCAGACACGGTCCTGCGTGTCAGAACACAGGTACTGGTATATGGGTCATCTTCTCACAAATACGTAACATTTCTAGAATTCTAAGGAAGAGTAGGCCTGTCTGTAGTATTAGCAACAATAGGGGCTTTCAAGAAGAATTTAGTAGATTGATTAATTAATTATGCAAATAGTTTTGGGTATCCACTATATACAGACAACTATTAGGTATTGGAAATGCAGATGGGAACAAGGCAGATCTGGTCCGCATATTCTGGGAACAAAATCATACAATGTGTTTCTTTTTATTTCACATCTAAAATACAATTTAAAATATAGTCTTATTTACAGGAATCACTTAATATTTTAAGTACTTTAATTTTATGAAATAGAAAAATACTGTTTTAACAGTTTTTATAGAATATGTATTGCAAAGTTTCTTTTGATGTGCCCACTTCATCGGAGTTGAAGGGCAAAGTGCTGAGTACAGCCTGTTCATCCCGACTGGTAGAGGGGATCTGGCCCAAGGATAACAGGGTGAAAGAGTTACTCACCATCCCAGGAAACCCACATCTTGCTATTTAACTGCTGCATTTTGGTATTTTCCTCTGTCTCAAGTCGTTAAATCATTTTCTAAGGTATAATGGCAATTCTCTACCACACAGACTACTCCAAGTGAGTTTTAACTAAGCAGACAGACCATTCCTAGTGATCCAGAGGGATAGAAAAGAGCTGGGGTGCGTCGGAAAGTCTGCGGGCGCTCACTCGCCTCTTACAGCAGGAGGCTGCGGTGAGGGCCTGCAGCCTGCCAGGCGCCGCGGAAAGCAGGAGCAGGCCCGCAGCGCGCTTGGCCTGCGGTGGCGAGAGACGGGTGCGGACCCAGGTGTTGAGGAAGCCAAGTAGCCCCCTGACCAAGAGTTGTTAAACACATGAATTTTAGAACAAGAATGTGAAGCTTTAAAAAGGACAAGACATCTAACTTCTAGTTGATTTCTGAAAGGATTTGCACTCTAAGTAAATATTGGGGGCAAAGAGGAGCTGGGGGAAGAGCCCTCCAGGCAAGTGTAGGGACCCTGAGGTGAGGACGCTGTGTGTGGGTGGCGGGTGTAGTTAGCAGGCAAGTCCAAGAGCCGGGAGGTGGACAGGGGTTCACATCCTTTAAGGCCCTGAGTGAGTACATTGGGGTTAAAACATTATGTATACATTCAAATGTATATAAGTACGGAGAGAATAAGGTCGGGAATCCCTGTGTACCCATCACTCTGCTTCAGCAGTTGCCACCTCATGATAATATCGTTCATATACAACCACACTCTGCTACCCACCCCCACATACACTTGAGATTTTATTTATAAAATAGTTTAGTCTGTATTATAGGTCAGATATTATTTTAAGGGCAGTGGAAAAGCATTGGAGACTTTTAAGCATGAGTGTGAAAAAAATTCAAGTTTTAAAAAGATG
Source organism: Mormoops blainvillei (assembly GCA_004026545.1). Taxonomy (NCBI): domain Eukaryota; kingdom Metazoa; phylum Chordata; class Mammalia; order Chiroptera; family Mormoopidae; genus Mormoops; species Mormoops blainvillei. The sequence goes on along the minus strand of PVJD01006385.1, from coordinate 14,914 downwards.
ACTCCATTTTGTTGTGTAGGAAACATCCTTGGAGCCAGTAATATAACCTGGGACACTCAGGAGGCATTAGTGGAGCAGAGGTGAAAGGTGACTGTGATTGAGACGAGCATCATCACACAAAGACAGAAGTGTTTGAATTTAGGATCTGTTTTGCAGTTACAGCTATAGGTTGACTCATAGTTTGAATATGGGAAGTGAAAGTTTATTTAATTTATAATAAAAAAATAATGCAAGCTCAGAGTGCTTTCTAACATAGAATGTTATTGACAGGCCCAAATCAGTCAGAACCATAACTAGATTTAGACATACATTCTAGTTAGCATTTACAAGTAATGATACTGTATTTAAAAGAGAACATAGCATAGTTGCTTCAATTATTTTTAGGTATTTAAATTTTTTACCTCTTTACATAATTATTTTTAATTACGAAATATTTGATGTAAGTATTTCTTGAAGACATTGTTTTGTGTTTAATAAAATCCAACATTTAGTATCTATGTGCTAGGGTGGGGTGAAAGTCAGTCTCAGTATATTCCAAAATATTTGAAATAGTACTTGGTCCATTGTAAACCTTTAGTAACAGGCTATAAAAACAAAAGTATATGTAAACATAAATGGATTATAAAAATGCTTTTCTATTTCTTGTATTCCAAGGTTTTACACTATGCAACATCAGTAGCATAGAAGCAGAATTTTGAACTTAAAGAAATTTTATTAAGCTACTTTCACAGTTACTGGCCTTTGAGGATAAAATACAGAAAAGAGTTGTGTAACTACTTATCAGGGGAGAAGCTGTTGCAGAAATTTTATATATATATATATTTTTTTTTAAATCCTAACCGGAGGATATGTTCTTACTGATTTTTAGAGGAGAGGGTAGAGAGAGAGAGAGGAAACACCAATGTGAGAGAGAAACATTGATTAGTTGCCTCCTGAACATGCCCCGACCAGGAATCCAACCCACAACCAATGTATGTGCCCTGACCAGGGATCGAACCCACAACCTTTCTTATTCAGGACAGTGCTCCAGCCAACTGAGTCACTCTACCAGGGCTTGAAATTTTATATTATTTGGTAAATTTGGGTTCTGCTCCTGAAGCACCTTGGATCTAGGTTTGTGATAAGATTATAGCAAATAATTAGGAGTATTTGTGGCTAATTTCTATGACGCCCTCCTTCTGTATAGGATGGAATTTTACATAAAGACTGTACCTGGATCCCATGCAAAGTAACTGTGTACTAAGTTAGAGAATTTAGTTGGCCATTGATCTTACCTCATCTGAGATAGCAGGGATTCTGAGGGCTGAGTTATAAACAATTACTTTTTTTATTAAAGCAACCTTTATGTTTTTGGTTTAAATTGGTAATAGTAAAGCAACTTAATTTTTTTTTTAGGATGACCACATTGTAAAATCAAGTCAGTAAACCGAAGTCAGAACATTCAGGAAAAAAGATTTTGTGAAAAAAATTACATAAGATATTCACTTGACAAAAACGTATTGTTCATTGGCTCATCCCTGTGAATTTAAAAGTAATCATTTCACTAGATTTCTTTGATTTGAAGCTGGTTGAAGAGCGTGCCTTTCAGATTGTGTCCCCGGAGGTAGCAGCTGTGTCTGTGTCAGGCACGGAGGTTCTGGCCTGACGCACTGAACTGAGCACTGCCTTACGCGCACAGCGTGTGCTAATTCATTCAGTTCCTAGCCCAACCCAGTGAGATAGGTACTGACAGTTTTGTTTTACAACTGAGGAAGTTGAAGAACAGGGAGGGTTAACTTGCCAATGTGGCACAGTAAATGGTCCATCTTGGGTATGGACTCTTGATCACTTTTGCAGGCAGCCATTCAGTATTTCCATGGGTGAATGGATGGGTAGATGAAACTGTGCATGAACAAATGGATGAGTACTGACAGAAACCATAAAGAAATGGAAAACAATGGCAGAAAAATGGGGATATGGGAGACATTCACATGGTTCGACATTCACATGGTTCTCTGTCTGCCTTGGGCTTTCGTTGAGAGCGTGCTTTAGAGTTAAGACTAAAGAGATAAATAAATAGATGGATAAGATAAAAGTGAATAATGAGACTAGTGTGTACTCAAAATTGACGTAGCGTAGGAGAAGGGAGCACTCAACCTTTAGACATTGAGGCATATCTAAACTGTGAAAGGAGGAGGAGATGATTATTAAGATCTACCTTTCTTTCCCTAGCAGTTCAATCAATGTGCTGAATATAACTCCTGAAGAGACTAAACCAAATCGAGTTGGAAGAGAATGTGCAAACCAGAAGTGGAGCGTGGCATCGAGACCCGGATCACAGGAAGGTTGCTGCAGTGGGTGCTCCTTGACCTACACAAATTCTCATGTAGAAAAAGATGACTTACCTTAGACATGCGGACTGGAATGTTTTTCTTTAACATGTTCATCAAAGTTCACATCTAAGTTGAAACAGGGTGTGTTATAAAGTCAGTCATCTCTAATAATTTAAGATGGTCTGAGTTGTTTGTTTGGACTTCCCCTTCCTCCCCCAAAGAACTAAAATGTTAAATCTATTTAAAAGGATACAAAGGCTTGGATATGTATTTTTAGTAACAGAAGCATCTGGTTCTGTGAATAAAGGAATGTATAGATGTTCGGATGGAAACAAAAGCACTAGAATGAGTTTCCTTTTATAGGTTTTAAAAATAGCACTTTTAGGAAACTGATTGTTGTAAATGTTTTAATTTTGTCCCATATATATAGTTGACATTGAGAGGTTAGCCTTTACTTGAATGTATACTGTAGATTTTTAACAAAGCAAGTTCTATATTTATTATGTTTAGTGTGATTTGAAATTTGCTCTTTCATGGTTTAAATAAAGTGAAATTTATGTATGTTTTGTATATATACACGATTATGTTAAGCAGCTTTAAGATTTAAAAATTTTACACATCCATAATTATAGTATTTCATGCCAATAAAATTTTTATTAGTGGTATTGTTTACAGGTGTATTAGAGCCATTGCCACATTATGTTTTAAGAATTGTTTTGAACCCATTTGAGCAATAAATACTCAAGCTATTCCATGATGCCAAGTTCTTTAGATAATTAACATTACTAACATACATTTTTGAGATTCTACAGCTTTAGATATTTTATATATGTAGGATATTATTTTTCAAAGGAGTATTGATTATAGGGTAATAGAGGTAAGACAACAAAAGTACCTTTGAATAAAGCAATTTAATATTGGCTCAAGATATTTGGATAATAGAAAATATTAAGATATTTAAGATGTCTGGATGGTGATATTTTCTTTACCAGATGGATACCCATACTGTACCAGCTGTACCAGCTAAGGCTTTGTGTGGTTATCAATAATTTTTAAATAATTTTTCAGTGAGGTGTTTGCATTGAGTTAACATTAGGTGACTAATATTAAGGAAATCAGACAGTGTAAAAGTATCAGATTTTACAATCCAGATATACCCTGGACAAACGAGTGTTGTGTCATTTTCAGAACTGATTGCATGTTTCTTCATATATGTTATTATTGATAGTAGTAATAATAATACGCGCAGACCCAGGCTCTTTCCAGAATTTTCATGAAAAAGTTTTAAGTGCCTAACCGTACTTGTCTCCACAGAAGCCTGCAGAGACCCATCCTCGCTGGCTGTCGTAGTTTAGGCCCATTTTCTAGCAGCTCAGCAGTGGCCGTTCCCTTTAAATTGGTCATGTTTAAAAAAAAGTATTTTTGTCATTCATTCCCTATGTATAGTATAATTCTTTGGAATTGTGTATAGCAGCAGCCATTTTTTCTGGGTTAATAGGATATTGAGTATCTTATAAGATTAATGTAACTACTCATGAGAAAGAAACCACATTTACAATCTCAAAAAATTTAGCTTTTGAACAAAAGTAAATTTGACACTCTCTACCTTCGGCTCCATGCATGGTCATTTCTTTACCATTTAAAATATTAGAAAATGTTACGACGTTTCAGAGATGGCTGCATATTCCAAAGGAAAACAGCTGGGATATCATTCTTTTGTTATTGAGCAACACTGTGATCAAAGAAAAGCAATCAAATTTTTAGTCAATGATATATTTGTCAAGAATTTTTTTCTCCCAGGAATTTCCCTGGGGAGTATTCTAGCAAAATACTTTGCTATAAATAAGCATTCAAATTTTATAGTAAATCCTTTACTTTAGGACATACTGCATTCCACGACAGTACTTCTACAAAGCAGTATCTGTTTTTTATTGTGTTAATATTTCAAAATGGATTGAATGCTGAAATAGGAAAGAAAATTCCTTGAAACTTACCTTAAAATCAAAAGGGTGAAAGAAACAGTAAAATCAAAGCGAGGCTCATTGTACTTTGGTAAAAGTCGGCATAGATCTGCTGGAAGTTGTATGTTTTACTTAACAGCATTAGTTCTACTGTACTGTACATTCCAACTCCAAAATGATTCCCAGTCGTACTGACTTCCCAGGATGTAGGAAAGCTCCTGACATCACACATAAAACTGCTAGGATTTTGTTTCCCTTCCCTCTCTCGGTATTTGCAACATACTAAAAACAGCTGCACTGCAGTCTCACATTTTGCCTGATTAGACAATGGCACCATAGTGTACTTTAGCATGAAAATCCTGATAATCTTAACTGTTTCCTTGTTTATCAAAATGTAAATCTGAAGTATTTTGTACCCGAAGTTTGTTTTTACATGACATGTTCCATTTTGAATTTTCAAAACATAAAAGTGACAAAATTTAAAAGAAAACCTTTATTTCCTACTGTTAAATTTTTGTATCTTCAATTTGTGATGATGAGAAACAATAGAATAATCATGCCAGAAAATAAGGTTAAAATTTAACTTAATAAATAGGTGTTTTCTTGTAGAAGTAATGTATTAAATGTTGGGATTCATAGAGCAGTCCAGAGAAAATTGTTTTCCTCATAGTATAATTAAAATACTATTGTTACTTAGAGTTCCATATTGCCTACCTTACTGGGCTTGTTCTTAGGCATATGATAGCACGGTTTTGGTGGGAAAACAATTCCACGGTGCATAGTGAGGAGAGTGGAACCGAGTGTCGGCGCCCCCTGGTGGAGCAGGAGAGGTTTTGCAGTGTGTGCTTCCTGAGTGCCGTGACCGGCAAACCCCTTGTCGGATTGCCCTGTTGTAAAAACCTTCACAGTGTGTTGCCTAATGTTAATCATGCTCCTATCTCTAGACTGGATTTAAAGTAAGTATGGGTCATGGATATCTAGTAAATGTAGCTTTCTATGTGTTTGCCCTTAATTTTTTTTCAATCTCACCATAAGCATTTATAAACTGCCTGCTGTACGTCAGGATTTATTTATCCATTCTAGTCAGTGGGGATTGGAAGACAGCTAAACACACTCCCTGCCACTGAGAATCTCAGAGTGGAGTGGACGACCAGTTCTGTTACCTCAGTTGTAATAACAATGACACCTGCTATTCAGACATTGTCTGTTAATCCTTGGACTGATTGTTCTGCTCCAGGACTTCCTGAGAGTGACCCGGCTGGGCTTCTGTTCCAGTTAGTCTTTGCGTTATTTCCTATGGGAAGTACTATGGAACTGATATGTTATTGTCTTGTTTTGCTGCATTTTGTTTTTATTTTGTTTTCAGCAAAATACTGACCTGCAAAGCAGTGTAAGATTTCCTGCCCACAAAAATGTGTATTATTGTCTAGCAGAAAAAGTATTTACGAAGCTTTGGGCCATGTAGATAAGGATAGTGAAATAGATTATTCTAGTCATTTTTCTAGATTTTTTTTTTTTTAGGCTGGATGTAAATTAAAGTGGTGTGGACTATCGATTAAATTGTTTGATTTATATTAAAATTTTTACTTGACTGGCTAAGAGGTTTTTTTAATTTTTAACATTTACAAATAACTGACTCAGATGTCTTAGGAGTTACTGTAATTCCAGCGATGCATAAATATCCTCAATATTCATATATTTTATGTTGAGAACTTTATATTTATACCTGGTGTGATGCTGAGCACACAGTAAACACATAATATTTGTTAATGAAAAATATAAAATAGTGATGAAACAAATCACTTCATTGGCGTAAAGAGACTGTAAATTTCAGGTCAAAAATCCTAAAACTCTTCTCAGGATGGTAGGAAGTTTGTGTGTACATTTCCAACCCTATATATCTTGGTTCCCTGGCCAGAGTATTAGGATAGAATAAGCCATGGTACAAATAAAAAACACAAACTTGGTGCAGCTCATAACAAAAGTTTAAATCTTGCCCATGAAATGTCCAACATGGGTTGGGCAGCCTTCCACCATCTTTCCACCGTCGGAAACACTCGGCCCCCAACGCTGTCGAACTGGGGAAAGACGGGACTGGCAGATGATGTTAGATAGTAAGGACCTGACCTGAAAAGACACGGTTTCCACCTTCATTGCTTCTCCAAGAACTTCTACCTACTGCCCTAGCCTAACTACAAACAAGACTGGGAGGGAGGGAAAACAGCTATTTGGTGGTCAATGACAGTGTTACACGTTGTAGTTGGTGCTTAGTATTTTATCCATTCAGTTACTCTTAAAAAACAGTAAAACCTAAGTACTGCATGGAAGGGATTTGCTGATTATTAAAGGCTTCAAATATTCTTAATTTTTAGAAGGAATGTATTTTAAGACTCCTCTAACCTTTTCATAATGTGAAATTTTAAAATTTCACATGATAATTTTACACAGCTACTAAAATATCTTACAGTGCGCAGAGCGCACATTTTCTTGCACTCCAATAACCCTGTGAGAGATTGTTAACCTTATTTTTAGAGTTGGTAACAGACTCAGATGTTAAGTGATGCACCTAAGGTCACATAACTAATAAACGATAAAATCAGAACTTAAAGATCCAGACCTGCACTGACGGTGTGGCTTGGTTGAGTGCCATCCTGCAAATAGAAAGATTGCCTATTCAGTTCCCAGGCAGAGCACATTCCTGGGTTGCGGTTCAGTCCCCAGGGTTGGGGCGTGACATGTACCAGAAGCACCCGATGGGCGTCTCACTCTCTGCTTCCCTTCCCCTCTCTCTAAAAACAAATAAATAAACCTTTAAAAGTTTTCCTGACTTCTATGTTTTCCACTTACCCCAGACTGCTACAGTGCCTTTTGGTATGGCTTTTTTAATGAAATCGTTCAATTCTTAACCAGCCACCCTACCATCACACCGAAAGCTAGCTGTCGTTTGGTCCATGAGTAAGACTCAGCCTTGTGATGGTTACCCTGGCAACCCTATTCAGAACTGGACCTCTACCCTTCCTACATTAGGGCAGTAAGGCTCTAATTGAAATAGCTAGTTTAAGAACAAGTAACACTCTTAACAGCTACTAGGTGATCCAAGAGACACCCGGACAGCCTGCTTTTGCTGCCTCGTCTGGTTCACTCGGCACGGTTAGCGTGCACACTAAGTCTGTCAGTGATTACAGTCACAGTGACCAGAAACACTTTGTTTTGTCCAAAGGTCCGATAGCTTTTTGCAGATATTTCATCATGAAAAATAAATGTTAAAGTAGTAGAATTATTAAGTAGTGTGTGTGAATATTTTTACTCAATTTAAAAAGAACAACTGCCTGCAGGACAGATGAGATTTTCTATTTCCCTTGCTGCATCTGCTTAAGATACTCAGTTTTCTTAATTTCTGGTCTGTCAAGACAGATTTATTCCTGGCTACAGTGCTCCATTAACACAAACCATGCCCTAGTCCGGTGCACTGATTGGAGAAAAGTAGACTTTGCATATTCCCGGAAGTCCTTAGACTGATGTCCTACAACCTGTCCTCCATTCCAGTTCTTTGGGTCCAATTCTGTATTATACCTGCTGTCTAAACTGAGGTAGAAATTGTCCCTCCCAGCCAGGGGTGGGGTCAGACACTGCTAGCTCTTAGAGCCTAAGAATAGTTATTACTTGATTATAATGTCACAATTAATTTATTTGCTCTGAATACCTTGAGTTGTTTTTCTTCTGTACTTCTAAGTCTAGAACTGAATCTTTAAAAATCTTTTATTTTCTGATTTTTTATTAGTGAAGAGTGTCAATCAAATGCAGTTCTTGAAGAGTTGCCCAGGAATTACCCAGGAGTGCTTGATATTTCCTTCATTCAGTTACTTACTTTAAAGAAAACTGCTTTTGTAAAATATCGACTTAAACTTTTTTAGCCTTTTTTCTTTGCCAATCACTTTTACCTTGAAAAGCACCTAATTAATAGATTACTTTTGGTAGTTTAATTTTTTTTTAAAGATTTTTTTTATTTTTAGAGAGAAGGAAAGAGAGAGAATGAGAGGGAGAGAAACATCAGTGTGTGGTTGCCTCTCGTGTGCCCCCCACTGGGTACCTGGCCTGCAACCCAGGCATGTGCCCGGACCAGGGAATCAAACCAACAACCCTTTGGTTCGCAGGCTAACAATCAGTCCACTGAGCTACACCAGCCAGGGCAGTTTCATTCTGTTTTTAAGCATAGTATTAATAATGAAATCTCTCTAAATTATTTTATCTTAGTGAAATCAACCCCGCTATAAAACCCCACATTTGTTCTAGGTTTAGTACCCTAAAGAAAAATAGAAATCCATCAACCATTAGTCACACAAGCTTGGCATATGGTCTAAGAAAAACTACTTTGATCTTAAACCATGAAAATTTTTAACTAGAATTTGAAAATTGTTTCGATCCTTTGCTTTTTAAGCACTAGTGCTCATTTTTGTCAAAGGCAAAGCAGAGGAAATGACTGATGAGTGCTTTTAATTTAAAGTCTATAAATGTCCAGATAGAGAAGATGTAACTGCTAGGTTACATCAATGTCGCACAAACCATTCTCGTTATATTAATAATGGCTGGGCTTTTTCTGGACAGACCTCATATATAAATTTTATCCTCACCCAAGGAGAGGGAGAGAGGGGGGTAGAGAAAGAGAGGAAGACAGAAATATCAGTGTGAGAGAGAAACATCAATTGGTTGCCTCCAATACGTGCACCAACTGGGGATCAACCCATGACCCAGGCATGTGCCCTGATCAGGGATAGAAGAGGTTTTACAGGATGACACTTAAGTAACTGAATCACACCAACCAGGGCCGCATTTACTTTCTGGAAGCTACCTGTGTGTGATGCCTGCCTGGCAGACTCTTCCTAACGTCCCACCAGGAAGTACAGTGAGGAGAATGAGGCAGTGGTGCTGATGGCAGGGGTCACAGACACCCTGGCCTCTGTTCTGTGTACACCTAGAGAGGAGAGGAGAGCGTGCTCTCCTCCATCGCCTGTGCAGACATCATACCCCCAAAGTTGAGGGGATTGTGAGAAGATGGATTACTGTGTTTTATAATTGGTTCAATTTTATATCTTGTAAAACAGAGGGAGCTAGCATCGGCCCAGTTGGGTGAGCCTTTTTCTGGGAGCCTCGTTTCCTTCTCCCTTCAAGTGCAGGACAATACTTCACGGTGTTTTCGTGGCGGCAGAGCTCTCTCTCCAGGCCGTCTCCAACTGCAGGTGCAACGGTAGCTTGGGAAGGGGGTTCTCTGAGGAACCTGCTGCAGAAGGGCTGTCCCCCCAGGGGTCCTGTAGGGTAGCTCAGGCTTTATTCCTAGTGTCTGGATGTCAGAACTGGTCCTTAAATCTGTGGCCATAGGTCAGGAGCCACAGCCTGCAAGATTGACCCTGAACACAATCAAGCACTGGGGTGAGGAGTAAGAATGCTATTTATCTTCTCCTGGGGACTTATATTTCTCTTTCACAGAGATGACTCAATCCTACTGTAAAAACTCAGGTTATTGAAATATGCGGGCAAAAATAAAACCTCCACTAGGTTTCCAAGAAGAACTCTCAGGGTCTATTTTTATTCCTGGTACAGCTTCACCTGGCTGTCCAGTTTGATCCCTAAGGCAATCAAATTAGGCTAACAGGAGGAATGAGAGTCTCTCGTGGTTGAGTATTTGCTGTATGAACAGCCAACATGCACAAAAAGGCATAAGCAAGTCATAAACTGAGTGACTTCATGGAAAAATTGTTAGTGGTGGCCCAGCCATGTGAAAATGAGGCGACCATCCTCTGGGGGCTCAAGCATGAAAATCTGAGCCTCGCGGATTGTTTCTGTGCCCTCATCGAGCTCAGGGCTTAGTGTCCAAAGCTGATCGAGGAAGCTACAGTCTGCAGACCAGAAAGGGTTTGGTGACAAACCAGTCAGTCACTCTTTATAAAGGTTCAGGTCAAAGCATCTCTACAAACAGCCCCCGAGAGAGCAAATCATCCCACTAGTTCTGAGAAATGTAGAATCTTAATTTCAAGTGACTCATGCGGTGTGGAAGCACCCTGTGAATTTCTCTACTTTGAAATTTCAGTGTATACAATTTCCAAATGGCTTCTAAATGCATGTTCGGCTCTGGTATGGCGTGTGAAGAGCATTGTTTAAAAGATTCTAAATAGATAAAGAATAAAGAGCTCATCCTATTACTAGTGAGCGTTTTAGAGCAGGGTCTGAGGCACCCCTACCCCCTTCTCTGTCTCCTGCTTGGGGATGAGAAATAAGAGCAAGCAAATAAAATGGAGTCGCCATAGTCAAACTGCTAAATTACTACAATCAAGTAGGTTGAGGTATGAGGGAAGGATTCTATTCTTGTTTTAACTAGCCTGGTAACTTGAACTCCTGAAATTTTCAGCGCTATATCAATGCCTGGGTGCGCACCAGACCCCCAGGTAACCCTCTGACTACTCCCTGGAGGACTGAGGAAAGCGTGATCACGTATCCAGACCACCAGTCATCTACGGAATAACCCCAGAACAATCCAGAAGCTAAGAATGCAGGACTGGTTCTTCTCAAGAATGTACTCTTTACTCTAAGAATCTTATTTATTCTTTCTTCCTCAGAACTTCCAACCTGAGAAAGGTCCAGATTTATAGAGAATTTTTATAAGTTTATTTGAGCCAAAGAGATGACAGTTGCCAGGAAGCAAAGTTTAAATGGATTGAGAAAATGCTCTGGAGAAGGGCGGTTTTACAGTTTATTTTCTATGTTGGAATTAAAGTAGGGATATAAAGGGGGCTATATGAAATCCACTGGTGGTAGACTAAGCAAGCGAGAGAAGGGAGAGCTGGGAAATCTCTGAGATTGGATAAAGAGTAATACAAAGAGACACATACTTGTTTTACACTGGTGGGTATAGAATAATCATTAACATTTCCAAGATACCACGGAGGGGTTCTGTGGCCTCAGGCTCTGGTCGTACCCTGAGAGATCCGGAAAGAGAGGATTACTCTAACATTACAGCGTAGGTTATCTTAGATGCAAAAAAGACAAAAGGTGGGCTCGCTTCAGGTAAAGAGTGACCTTTGTCAAGAAAGCTGCAGGCCTAGGATGCGACTCCCGTCCATGACTCACTTTTAGTTAGGAATTTTTATGTTCAGACCATCCTGTGTGGTTCTTTTGGTCTGTCAGTTTGTAGGGCCCACCGGGCAGACGTCTCCCGAGCTTGTCAGGTTCGGCGTGTGGCCCTTCTTCGTCCACAGAGCCCATCCCCACAGCTAGCAGGAGGTCCCTGTAAAACACACTTCAGTTTTTAATGTGTCTTCTGATTAAACTTATCTGATGGCTCCTCACTGACAGTAGGACAAAGTTCAAACTACCTGACCTATTGCATGTCCTTCCCCGGCTCCCAGCCACCCCAGTGTCCTCTTCTGACACTCCCCGCCACACATCCTGCGTGAGAGGCTACAGACTGTCCTCCAGTCCCGTTTTCTCCTTCCTGATTAAAATAACAACTGTTATTTAATTTACACATTTAATTACATTTCCTAGTTTTTCTTGCAGTTAGATGTGGCCAGGTGATAAACTATAGGAATTGAACTATCTAATATAGTTATAGTAAAGAATATAGAACTCTAATCTAAATCTATAGAATGTAAATGGAAGTATCACCTAGGAGTTTCTAAGAACTTTTGCGGGAGACAGCTGGCACACATCCTTTGCCCATTTCTTTTTGCTCCCTTCTACATCCTAGAGCATGGAACACAGGTGTGACCGATGGCTTCCTTTGGACCGTTAAGATCAGGGACACACCCAAGGGAGGAGGAGCAGCAGCTGGAAGGTGTCACACAACACAACTGCCTCCGCCCTAACCGTCGGAGTCTCGACTTTTCTGTGGGAAATGAACTTCTCACTTGGTTAAGCCACTGTTGTTCTGAGTCTCTGTCCCTTACTGCTGAGCCTAATCCTGAATGATGTAGAATTTAATGCCAGACAGGATGCTGCAGGTGACTCTCTGCTTGTCCTCTTTTTTCTTTATGCTCCATAGGGACTCAAGAAGTCAGCCAACCTCGTGATCTCTGAATACTTCACTCTTGCCATAAATGTTTATTACTATAGACACTTAGCCTACCAACATTTTGCTTTCCATAGATACTTCCCCCACTCCCCGCCCAGTGACCACAAGTGATCATTTAAATGACTGTTCAGCCACTGCGAGAGGCAGATTGGCAGAACTAGTGAATGTCTGCGAAGGGTATCTGATTGACAGAATCACATCCAGAACCACGGGTTCAAGGCATTTTGGAAATGAGGCTTTATTTCCAGTACTGTAGGGCAGGCCAACATACAGGGAATGAGCTTGGAGTGACAGAGTCCTGAGTGTCCGACACACACGCCTCGATGCAGCCTCAAGGGACAAGCCTTTCCTTTGCAGACTTGCCAAGATGTTCCTGCCTCCTTTACACCTTTTCTGCATTTCCTTCTGCCTTGAGCCTTGGCTTTCCCCCTCCCTCACTCCTCTGCCACTGGGTTAATGCTTATCTTGTGAGCCCCAGATGCTGCCCCTGGCAGAGTAGGTGCATCCTGCCTGCTGCATCTAAGTAGCATTTTGACTCTTCCTCAGTAAGTGTCCTGAGATGAATCATACTTACTGGTTTACAGATATCCCTTCGCTGCTGAAATATGAGCTGGCCGATGGCCTGATTATTAAGTGTCTGTCATTGTATTCATGCCCCCCTCTGCATCCTATTCTCAGTCTGACCCTGCAGGAGCTAAGAAAATGTTTGTTGAACTAGTGAATGTTGATAATGACTTCAAACAAGTCTACCTCCTGCCTCAGACTGCAGGGTTAAGAGTTTGGGTTCTGGAGTAGAGCTGCTTGTGTGGGAATCTCAGCTCTGCATTGGACCGGCTGGGGAAATCTCAGGCATGTTATGGAACGCCCCTGTGCCTTAGTTTCCATTTGTTAACTGAGTTTAATAACACCTACAGGGCTGTTGGGAGGATTAGACGACACAGTCCATGTGACGCACTTAGCACCAGCAGACAGACAGAACTCAAGAAATGTGATCTACGAACATTTCATAGTTGTTCATCTCTTGCGTGCTCTCGACAGTCGCTCTTTTTCCCTGCTCTCTCTGTACTTTGCTTTTCAATAACATTTTGACTCAGCAAGCATTTTCTGAGCCCCAGCGCCATGTCAGGACCAACACAGTTCCTACCTTTGCGGAGCTTGCTGGCTTTGGGGGAGGCAGACACATAAACATGAGCTGTAGCCTGGCGCACATCGCTTCCTGGCATGGGGAAGCTTGGCGCACAAGCAATTGAATTTCTCAATGTTTTCCATGGAAGCCCAGGGGAAATAGGCAGTCACCGGGGCAGGGTGGGGAGGGCTGGCCAGGAAATGATTTTCAGAGGGGTGAACCTTGAGATGACTCTTCAAAGAGGAGTGGGACGGAGAGGAGCCTTCTGGGCAGTGAGGACAGCAGGTGAAGAGGCTTGGAGGTGTCCCCCACGCAGTCAGGGAGCATCCCAAGAAACAAGACCAGTGGGCCTCCCACTGGGACATGCATCCTAATGCCTGGGAGCCTTGGCACAATGCAGATTGCTGGGCTCCTCCCTCGGAGTCTCAGACACATCACACCTGAGGTGGGGCCTGAGACTGGGTGTTTTTAATAGGTTGCAGGTGGTGCTCTCGTTGCTGGTCCGGGACCAGTCTCTCAGAGCACTGGGAGGCCAGAGCACTGAGGTGGGAGTGGGAAGCCAGGGAAAACGTGGGAAGTAGAGGGGGCTTCTCAAGCTAGCCCAGGGGTTCAGATTATATCAACGACAACAATGGCATCAAAAACTATGGAAGTGTTTAAGGTGAAGAGTGTGCAATCAGATCTAGGTGGCAGAGTGGACTGTGAGGTCCCACAACTTCAGAAAAGAAGGCCCGTGAGGAGCCGAATCAGGGGAGTCGTGGGAGGTCTGTCACTAGCTGGGCAGAGTCCGGACCCGTGTCAGGTCCCCAGCCCCTCAGCCCAAGTCTCTCTCCCATGGCTTCCCTTTTCTCTTCATCACAGAAAAAGAGGCACATCTCTCACGCCACCTCCCCTGAATATACTCTCTTCCAAGCATGTCTTTCCTCCCCTATGTCTTCCCTTAAACTATGTTGGGCATGGTTTAAGCCAAACTTTCAAACACAGACAAGCTCTCAGAATCACGGTCTTTGACGGCCATTTTGGATCATTCTTGTTAACCAAAAACTTTTCAATGCGTGGTCATCACCTGCCGCATTTCCGCACACCCAGCCCTCGCCCCTTGGTCTCACTCTGTTCCTGTAGAAACAACGCGATAGCAACTTGTTTGGGTTATTTGCCTTAATCGTACCACCCATGTCACCACAAAGTGTCTTAAGAGAACCCCACCTGAAGAGCTGCAGTACAGATAGTTAATAAAGGTTGAAAATGTCACAACAGAACTGAATTTTTAAACCTCTCATCTTTATTAGCCTTTCTATTACAAAACAGCCCACATGAAATTAATGCAGTGAAAATACATTATTGTACCTAATTTAGCCAGTATAACCCCCCAAAAATCTAAATGATGAAATTAAAATAAAATGGAGACTTATGTAAAGTATAATTTCTTTGGGATGTATGTCTTATACTC